>LIEC01006223.1:0-27983 GCA_001925005.1 Drosera capensis
TTGCATCTGTTATAAAATGAAACGAATAATTTGATTGACTTTTTGAAATATGTTTGTGGATGTTTATCACTTAGTAAGATTAACTTAAATTGTAAGTCATCAATACTTGATTAAACATCAACTCAAATTTCATTCCCAAACTATAAACTAAGACATCGAATTTTAATTTTAATCATTGAAATAACTTATCAATAAATTATAGACAATCCTTTTTGTATTTTAAGTCAGTTACACTTAAATTTTTATATTTTCGAAATACATATTTACCCATCAAACTTTGGGGATAAATGTCACAGATAATTTTTTCATCCAATATAACGGCTAAACCTTTCTAATTCATTAAGAAATTACTGGATTATTAAATCGTGTATTGTACGGTAAAAAATTATAATAAATAAAAATAACATTAAACTAATTATAATTTATATCTATGTCATTTAAAAGATTACAAACTTATGGATAATCTCATACTTTTAGCATAATTCAATTCAGATCATATATCATGTTTTAAATATAATTTAATAACTTTCAATAAAATTTCAACATTCATATATGAATTGATCTAAGTTTTTAAACTATATAATAGTATTTGTATAAATTGTTTATAATGTAATATTCAAAAGCAATTTTTTGATAAAAATTGATGAGATAACAAAAAATTAAAGATCCGTTATAAATATCAACTCATAAATTAAAATAATTTTCAAAGATCATTTTAGATAACTAAAAGTCATTATAAGATGTAATTGTTGATTTTTTTCATAAAGTAATTTTTTAAAAATTTATAATTTTATTATAAAAATTATTTATTTTCATAAGTTGTTGATTGTTAGAATTTTTTAACTAAAAAAAATTTTCACATTTAATCTCAATCATATAATAGATACTCTCAGTCCGATAATACATAAACATTTATTGTTTACATTGTCTTAATATATTTACAATTAATAAAAATTTAATATACATAAATTCTCTTTCCGTAAATATTATGAAAAAAAAAAGAGTGATATATACTTTTTTTCCAAAATACAATTTAAAAAAAAAACCAATTTATCCTCAAATCCAAAATACAAAATCCAATATCGACAAAAAAAATAAAAAAAATCAAAGATCCAAATCCCGAATTCCCACTTCTTCTAAAATCCGTATCCGGCTATCCCTAATTCCCAATTTCAAATATAATTGTTTGAATCCCAAATTGGATTTGTCCTCGGCTTGCTCGGCCCAGGTGCCGCCAATCTTGTTGCGACATGGATTCGACGACATGATTGCGAGGAGATTGAATTGAAATGGGTTGAGATCTGAGATTGAATTTGGGTATTTGAGATCGACAAATTTCGGGATTTTGAGGAATTTTTATGAGTCTACGGCTTCGATGACATGAAATGAGGGGACAATTTGGGTTTTTTTTTTATATTTCGAGTAAATTTTTTATCCGCCAAGAAATTTAAGGACGAGATGGAAATGGGCATTTGGGGATTCGAATCCAGACCCCTTGCGGCTTCAGTTGTCGTGCAAGTGTAGCCGCCGGTGAGTGTTACCGTGGGATACGAGGCGGAAATGGAGTATCGTGGTGTAGTTTTGGTGTTGGTGAAGGGATGATGTTAATGAGGAGGCGGCGTTTGGGGTGGAGTGTTGGTAGTGGTGATGATGACGTTGTTGGTTTTTAGTGTTGGTGATGTTGTTGCCATTGATGGTTGGGGTATCAGAAGTATCAGAAGCTGCACGAGGAAGAAATGTGAGATTATGGTCTCCTGTAGGTTAGATATGAACTGGTTTTTGAATTCATTTGCATCTGCGCACTTGATGGTTGATGCAATGCATGTTCCATTTATGAAAAACATACCCGTGAACTGCAGCATGCTTAACTAGACACATCATGAACGACTGGTTGATCGAGAACAAAATAGACATAACCAAAGCAAGAAATCTATTCCAAAGATCGAATTAATCACTGTAAAAATGCACATGCTGTCTTAATACACACAATGCCGACAGATAAGGCAAGTATTATGACGGCTAATTTTGAACCACTGACGAATGCAAGAGGAGTGGAAGCCATGGCCATATTCCGGCAGAATTTGGCAGCCAATCTCAGCTTGTTCGCAATCAAATCCTTGGAGGCATATGGCACATTCGGTACAATTCTTCATTATCTCACCAAGTACCTGTGGGTCTACCACCACGGCCGCGGCCTTATCTGGAACAAGCAGTGGTTGGGGCGGCGGGTCAGGTACCCTGTTGTAATTAGGCAATGGGGCCAATCACATTGTTGCAGCATCTGTAAATCGTTTATGTTTTCCACGACGTCGATGGACTGTCGACGTCTCCTTCGATCCCACAGAAGCTCGCAGCAAGTTCCAATGATTTCCGACAAAACCATTATAACACATACAAGGATAAGACCAGCGGCCCATGGGTGCACCTTTAACCTCACTAAACAGATCTAATGTGCTCCAGATGTTCTGAGGGCGAATGAGAAGAGAGAATCACGAGTTACCTGATGGAAGCTTTCAGATCTCCTTCTATACTCGATCAAAAAAACTCTAGTATCTTAGGATTTTTCTTACGGTGAGCGAGAGTAAAATATATCCAAAACTTTCGACCATATGGGAAAATCCTGATTGTATATCTCAAACTGATATGCCAATGCAACTATTTTTTCGCCGCCCAATGAATACACGTGTCCACAGCAACAAATAAATTCAAAATAAACCCCCTGAAATTTGCCCCGTTTAGACCAAATTAACTCAAACATAAATCATCATCATCGTCACTACAAATGCACAAAAAAGAAGAATTTTTTTTTTGTTATCATGATCCAGGCAAACCTTGGAACAATCCATAAAACATGACAAATGCAATTTGGCCAGCATGTTTGGTATAACTCGAATACATGATTATATATCTCAATTGTATAAGCTCATTCTTGTACTACATCCATCAAATTATCACAAAATACTACAAATCTATCAGATACTCTAGCAACATAACCGCGTTTTGGCTAGTTCCCACACTAGTATTAGAAATTACTCTAGCAACGTAACCATGAATTGGATAGTTTTTTGACAAAGTTCAGAGCTCAGAGATGAAACCTGCAGACTCCAATGCTAGATGACAACAATATCAAAATATGCATCGCATCGAACTCAGTTAGCCCGTGTCAAGAAACGCCTTCACTGCCATCAAAATATTCTAAAAGCCAAAACCTCTGCCATAAAATATGCTTGGTCAATGCATAACCTGCCCAGTTAGAAGCAAGGAGAACATCAAGCCACAAGCAACCAATCACAACAAATTAAAGAAGTATCTGCATGATGTGGTTATCCATGAAATAAAGGGAACATCACAATAAAAAACAAGCACAGTTTCAATCTCGACAGAATTCTGATACCAACTTGTTTCGACCAATCAATAACCGTACAAGTGAACTAACTCCAGGAGGAAACACAACTAGAGAAATCACAGCTCACTATTCTTCAGATCCTTCTTAATAGACACGACAGTATCCATCCACGAACCTATTACAAAGCCATTAATCTCGAAGTCACAAGATTGAAATGCATTGTATTTGCAAGAAGAAGGAGATAAATAACTGAATGCCATGATTGAGAATCCTCATGTGGCTTTAGATCCTAAAGCAGCATCACCGTTAATCTGACTTCTGCATACTTAAGTCCAAAGACATATATCACCACTGAAACAACCTCCTCACAAAATACAGAGACAATCATTCATATTCTTTTGAATTTTGAGGAATCCGGTAACTGGTTGTGAACTAAGACAAGGTTGCTACCTGAAAAACATGGCAACTTAACACGATCAAGGCACTTAGTTTTCCATTTTCAGTCACAAGTTGAGATATATTAGCAATTTCAAGCAAAGATTTGCACCAAGAATGTTAAAAAAGCATGAGACAGAATGCCCAGCACTTGGGATTGTCACAGCAGCAAAACTTGGGCACATTTCAAAAGAATAGAAGCTCAAAAGTTTAACTGACATCCGAAGTAGAGAAGAAGAATAAGATGTTTGGATGTATACCTTTCGTAAACCACACGCTATATCCCAACCCCATCCGCTGGTATGATGTCTACAACTTCAACCAAAATAACCTCTGCATTTAGGGGATCTACATAAACACTGTTCAGATCGGGACATCCCATAGTCATATGTGAGTTTGGTCATAGGAGGAATATGCCTCATTGCAAAAAATCCAATATAAACAAAAGATATAGAATTGTGCTCGTATACAATGGTTTGCCAGAAGAGATTGGCAGAGCAACTGTGATTCATAAATCGAGCTACATTTCCAGCATCTCCTGCACTGATAACCAACGAAAATGGTATATTGTACTCCTCATTTGATTCTCCTTGAGCTTCTTCTCCCGTCAGGACAGCATCATAGTTCCATTTAAAGGGGCGATCAGTCGTACGAGTTGAATCGAACACAAAATCATAATTCACACCTTCATTCCCATCAGATCTGGGTTGGTCTATTACGTCACCAGAAAACTCGCAAATAAAAGTCCCAGAACGGATCGGATCCCATGAACGCACTGCCCAACCCCTATCCTTTGTCTTGAACACTTCCAGTCGTACTTTTAAACCAGTTTGGGACACACGGTTTTTGCAGTTGGGAGAGCATAGGCATGATGGACCACACTCATACACCAGAGGCTTTCGGGACACTAAAACTCCATTGGTAGTATAAGGGAAATCACCTCCATTTCTGCAAATGCAAGAGCAATTAAGATCATCAGCAGAACATTCCTTTTGGCAACTACACCCAGAAAAAGGTTGAGCTAAGTTGAATGTGTTTGGATACCGAACAGTGGAAAGATAGGTAAAATGTGAAGGCCCTTTTTCACCATCAATATCATTCACAAGGGAAACCGGAGTACTTTCTGCACCACAAGTTAGATCAGGAAGAATAAGTCCAGGCCTAGAGGCAGTCCCAGCCTTCCACATCTGAACTGATTGCCACACAGCAAAAGCTGAAGGTTGACCTTGGCTCCTCACAAACTTATATTTGAAGGAATTAACACCAGATTTTGTTTTCTCAAGCCATTTCTCGTGGATCCTGTAAAGGCCATCGTATACATACACCTTCGTCCCTGAATTAACAGATTCCTTTATCCCTCGAACAACCCTTATCTCGTTACCTATCTGAGAACTTCGGTCTAGAGCAAGGTTACCCCTCACAAGCTTCTGATCGTGCACTTCCTTGTCCTTCCTCATGTCAAATCCTATTCCTAGGTTACCACCCTGGCCAGTATATATCAGAACATCCTCATCTTCAGCATCATCCTCGTACTCTCCGGAAGAGACAATGCTTATAGCTTCCCCGCTTCCCCGTTTCCCTTTGACATGCATGTAGTCAATCCCACCCATTGATGGAGCATGCAATCCCACCATACACAGCTCCATCCTGAAGAAAAAAATGTCACCGATGTCAACACCCACCCGGAACTTCACCGATTCTATTTCTGGCATTTGTCCGAATGCCTGCAGTAAGCATAATGCTTCCCGATTTTAGATCTGGACGCCTGGTTATCACAGAAGCTACCTCCTTGGAATCATCAAGCTGGCTTAGCCTTCTCCGAGCTGTGCCAAATTTCAACAAAACATACTCGACCAATTCCCTGTCTCTGTCCTCCTTCTGGGCAGGGCTTAAACCCAGCGCAGAATTTTGAAGAGCTGCAACAGACGAGGGACCTAGTTGCTTTCTCTCCTTCTTCCAGGGAGGATTGGAGGGACGAACAAGGGGTGCCGACCGCTTTTTGGTACGAGTAAATTTATCATTACCTATCCCCAACGATGAACCACTGGCATCTCCATTAGAAGATCACGCAAAGTAGGCTCCAGGCACTGTTCCTGGCGCCCCAAAGGGCCGGAACGGAACTGCTGCAGCAGAAGTTTGAAAATGCCCACCTTGATTTGGAGCAGTGAAAGAAGTCACTTCCAACTGTTGCTCTTGTGAGTAAGGTGGCCAGCCCCGAGCACCCAGCGCTGCAGTACCAAATGGATAAAAGGGAGAGAATCCCGATGGGAACGGCCCAAAAGGAGAAGAAGAAAGAAAAGGAGGAGCTTGAGGGGGATTGGGAAAAGCGGGTGCCAATGTCCTCAAAGGCCTGATATCCAACACCCTTGATTTATCAACCCCATTCGCGGACCGACGAGGAGGCACAGTATCAGATCTTCGGCCGCCGGCAGAAGCTTCCATATTATCATACGACCCCAATTCAGAATGACAGACGAACCAATCTGACAATTTGTTGCACTACAGGAAGAAGCCCAGGAAAGAGCAACACCTAAAAATGAAGCATGATGCCCTAGGATCCAATACGGAACCATCCACCACTACCACAAAGCACCACATGACCTTTGCCAAACAACGAGATCGTACCCTAATTTCCCAGCCATCAAAACCCTTGATTTGACTTTAAAAGGCAATTCGCTCTCATACGAAATTGAGCAGACCTGAATATGATATGCTCGAAATCAACAACAACTACCTATATCAAGACAGATAAAATCTGGAATCAAAAACCTTGAAGTCAGTGCAAAAGCATAATAAATTCATTTCAAGGATACAATGGCTCCTTGCACCATTGAAGCAAAAGAGAGAGCTTCGGATTGAAGGATTCGAGTCACGGAGAATAATAACAAACCCATATGATATTCTTCTAGAAAAATAGATCCCACAACAACAAGGTGAAGATGAAGATGACGATGAAGATGAAGATGCAGTACAGCATCCAAAAAGATGCGTTACGATGTGTAAGTAGATGCTCTGCAGTCCTCTCTCAGAGCATTTCCCAACAAACTGAAGAATCGATCGATCGATGGAAAGAGAGAGAGGCGCAGGGGTTGATCCAGACATCATACCTACGAATCCGTGCGACAGAAGAGGAAAAAACCAGAGAAAGGAATGTCAACACTCCACAACATCACAGCCAAAGTACTCCCTCCGTGGTATACAAAAGACGGACGTTGCATCATTTAAAATTAAAATATATAATTACAATTATTATTATTATTTAATAATAATTTTATATAAAATAATATTTAATCGTCTCGTCGTAACATGAATAATTTTATCGTTTATTTAAATTAACGTTATTTTTTTATAGGACGAAGGTAGTATAACTTTCGGTATTGCAGTCAAATTGTAACGTTATCAGGACAATAAAATACTCTCTCCATCCCAAAAAGGTTCAACTATTTTGACCGGGCACACATGACGATAGAAAATTTGACCGATGTTACGGAACGATCAAACGTTATTTTTTGAAAAAATATCATGAAGTATTAATGATAACAAATATTACATACTATAACAGTTGATCAATGAAAAATTTAAATCATGTCATTTAGATGAGTAACGAAATTTCTTAAATCACGTGTTGTGTAATGCATGAAAAGAGAACTGTTGCAATAACTATGGGATGAAGATAATAGATCGACTTACAAATGATTCGTTGAATGATAAAATATCATTCTACATAAAAATATCATTAGATTTTAATGATAGTTTAATTTTGGTAAATCTTATACATAATGAAAATTTTCAAAATATATATTAAATAAAACAAAATTATAAAACATTATAATTTTGATGGTACGAAAATTGATGCATCTTCATAGAGTTTCCCACTTCAACAACATTGTGATAAACTCTACATAACAAAGGGGTTGTTTGATACGTGTCTTAAAACTATGAAACCAAAATACTAATAAAAAAAAAAAATCAATAACAACAATCAAAAATACTTCACAAAATAAAAAGATAAATAAGGGGGAAAAAGAAAGAATAGTTAGGGGTGAGTATGGTCTGATTGTTGATAATTTCTTGTCCTGTTCCACCTTTTTCAGTTTCTAAAAAATCTAGTCCTATTCTGTCCCCTCTCTGGTATGAATTCTTCAACTTTTTGATACTGAAATTCCAGTATTTCGGTTTATCATGTACAAAATTATGACATAGAAAATTAGAAAAAAATTCCCGTATCAATTGAAACTTTAACATTTGAAAAATCGATTAACAAGATCAATTAACACCATGAAAATCACCTGGATTAACATCGTCGGACACAACAAAGGTATACAAGCCATACTAAGAGCATCCACAACTAAATCTCCATAACAGATGACATGGAGGGCATTTTTTAAGAGACTCCAAGAATTAAGGGGCTTAAATTGTTCCATGTACACAATGATGCAGACCTATCAACGAGCACAGAAGTGTTGATCAGGGACCCTAAATCTCATCTGCCTGATAGTGACGAGGGGGATTGGATCGACTAGATATATATGAAATAGGAAAAACTCCCTTGGTTGTTATGATAGCCTCACAGTCTCCGGGGGAGATACAGATGGAAACCGATGATAAGGGTGATGGCTCGAGGGAAGCGATGCTCATTTAGTTTTTGATGAAGATTATTTCGTGGAATTGTCGGGGAGCGGCGTCGTCTCATTTCAACAGGGGAAACCTGTTTTTCTTGCGTTATTGGAAACGAAATGTAGTAGTTAAAGAGCGGATAGAATTGAATTGAGGATAAATAATTTAGAAAAAAGACAAAAAAAAAATTGGGATGGAGAACAGCAAAGACAAAAAAAAAAAAAAAAAAAAAAAAGACTGGTCGGATGCTCTCAATAAGAAACTCATGTAGTGGAGTCTGTAATTGAGCTTCTTCAAATTTGACGGGAGATTCAAAACATCATTGTTGCCACTTTCAACATTTTGAACTCCAACATAAGAGACCGTAGCAGGTTGAGGTGGAAAAGCAGACATGTATTGGCATGCATTGTGGATGCTCTTGCTACGGCAACATGTGGCATAAGCAACACCAAGCCACAACATCTACATTAGATGCAACCATCTTTAATTGAGGAGCACAAATTTCGTATAACCACTTCGGTCTGACTCTCGGTTGAGTTTGATACATTGAGAAATATTTGCACATCCCTAAGAATCGTTACCAAGCAAACCATAAAAATCATATTGCGACAAATTTACGGAACAAGAGCAATTCCATAATTGATCTAGCTTTTCATTAACTCACAACAAAGAGCAGTAAAATCAACTTTTGATTACTCAACCACTGCTATCTTGTCTATCTAACCAAAATGTTCGGAAGTGTTGTAGCTTATTTCACTAGTGATCTGCCTATTCTGAAACTTCCCAGTATTCTTGATGACTGCATTTTATTCACATAACGACACTAGCGACAAAAGACACTACCTACTGCTATCTAACAGCAAACATATGCTAGCGCAGCCCAGGGATTCTGAACTATAAACAAAAGAAAGTTCCTGCTTTCATCTTGCAATCGGCACCTTGCAGCAATACATGAGAACTCAGACGAACTGCATCTGCCAGGCAGCCATAGATACAGGGAAAATCTCTTCCTCTCAAGTCTCAATTGCCAGAGCTTCTATCAGAATCACGAGCAGCGCGTCAGCGATTCCTGTTCCATCTCCAGATCCAGCCGTGGAGACTTATCTGCATATTCGAGTACCCCATCTACAAAATTTCCCGACCAACAAGCAATCATGGGATCAGAAGGGAGCTGAACTTGTCCTTCGAAGCTGATATCTCGGTTCCGGAGGTGGCACATTGGACAGCATATTCTCCAACTCCTGCTGATCAAACAATCTTCATCTTTTAACCATATAGGAGGATTGTAACATATATAAAAAAACGTCAAATAATATCCTGTAAGCACTATTACTTAGTGTTTCCAGGGAAAAAAATTCAGGAGTCCACCCAACTAACGGATGAAAAACCCAATTAGAGTAGGTAACCAGAGATCCAAAAGATACTACACTTGGGTCAACAATAACGAGCATCACCTACCCTGACGTTCATATAATCTAATGGACAGTTCCTTCATGCAGCAATGGGCTCAAGTTCTAATTCCCCATCTCCAAGTTATTATAGCAAGAACTACAAGAACAACAACAAATAACAATAACCACATGAACTACAAGAAAGAGTTCCCCCTATTTCTTTTCCATTAATTTGAATGGCCGGGAAAGAAAAAGTGAAGAGATTGTCCAACTTGTTTTATGGTTCTTGCATGTGGATGCACACTTCCGTGAATTTGATGAGGAATAACTTGTACAACTTGTAAAATAACATACCCCTAGATTCAGAACTAGCCTGCACATTTTAAAGAGCGTATAAGGACAAAGAATTTAGAAAGCTCATGACTGGGAGGAGTGAGAGAAGATGAAAGCATAGGATTCACAGGTCTTCACAGAATGCATAGGTTTCCGAGAGAAGATGAAAGCTAAGGTCACAAAGCTCATGCTGAATCATCATTAGAGGCTTCTACACTGAGCAGTACTATTATGCTGAACACAACAAGTTCACTATTATTATCTGAAACCTTTATCAGATTCTGATATAGAAAACCTCCAAGGGCCTTGGACAGAGAGAGTGGCAATTTCACATTTATGGGAAAAGAGCAGCTCACAAGCTGCTGATCAGGTTTTAGAGAATGATTCTCTGAAATAAGCTAGAAGACAAAAGATGACAGAAATGTTGACATCACCAAAGGAGCAAGAAGAACGTCAAAGTGAAGCCAAGGTATTGTTAGGAAGAATTGGGAGTAAAAAGTGTTCTGTCCAGCCGTCATCTCTTTTGCCTTAACATGCAAAGCAATAAACCCAAGCTAACTGGCAGAATTATTCAGTCGACAAAACATTTAGAATTCAATAGATTGATAACAGTTATCCTTATAGCGTCTCCTATGACAATCTTTCTAACTTTAAAAAAAAAAAAGTAAAGAAAAGAAAATGTTTCAGGAGACATTATCTCATGGTCAAAAGTAATGACAATAGTATCATGTAGGCTAACATAACCAGAAAGCAAATTTTCACAGAACAACAGGATAGAATGAAAAAGGGTGTTAGAATCACCTTTCGCGTCCTAAGTCTTTCATTATCCTCTTCCAGGCGTGATACTTTGTTCTCCAACTCGTTCGTGTAAGCCTATCAATGTAGTTTTCCCACATTACATAATAAACATAATAAAGGTATAAAAAGTTAAAAGGCTACTTAGAAGAGGCAACAGCAGGGATCTCACCTGTTTCCTAGCGCGTGAACGAGCTGCAGATTCTCGGTTTTTTATCATTCTCTTTTGCCTCCTCTCAGCAGACTTGTCCACAGGCTGCTGTTGGCCAATTTTTTTCCTACCAGATGACTGGGTGTCCGATAAAGCCCCCATCATTGGGGATTGTAAGGCCACCTGATTATCACCATACGAAACATCCATCATAGAGATAGCAGACATTGGAATTGGGTGAGGCATAGGCTGCCCCTGCATATAAGGCATCATATTTTGTCCTGGATGCTGTAAGTTGGTTTGCGGGAGTGACATCCATTGTCCAGGTTGTGGAAACTGTGGAGTAGCAACTATTTCAATAACAGGATTGTCATTCCTCGCCAAAGTCTCTTCCACAACAACTCCGGCTTTTGCCAGAAAGTCCTCAAGGATCATTTCACCCAAAGTAGGCTGCTTTTCCTTCATAATGGTCCCAATATTGCTCCTCTGCCCTCGTTGGATATCCCTCCAGACCTCATCTACTGTCTTTTTGCTCAAAGCACCTGTAAGGGACAGGCTTCTGTGAGGTTGCAAAGGGAACTGATCGCTCCACCCAATATTTTCCATATCGACATTTGGGGACTGATTGGCCTCGGCCATACAGATACTGTTGAGGAGCTCGTTGAGGTTCATACTGGATAAGGGTTTACCCAAATCACCCAACTGATTCTGAACCTCATCTAATGTGAGACTATACACAGAATTCTGCCGCACCAATGGTTCCGACGACAACTGCTTCCCAGCAGTGCTACTACCACCAATACCTTGAGAACCCATCATCTAAACCCCCATTCAAAACTTCCCTCTCCTCTATTCACCTCTAGTTCATTGATTTCTCCACTTTTCAATCCCTAACGTCACCACTACAGAGAAGTTGCAGGAATGCAACATATAGGCAACACGCGCTTCGCTTCTGCCGTCTGACCAAACATATGATACAACTCCCTGAAAAAAAAAAAAAAAAAAAAAAACAGGACAAAATTATCAGAGTTGGAAAGCAGGTATATGAACTGTAACGTTTATAATCAGTCACTCAACCTTGTGTAGACAACACAAAAGAGAAGGAATTGATCCCTGAAAAGAGAAGGCAAGCAATTCGGTGCACGCAGTTTCCGTTGGATTGGATACTTGTAAGCATTCAAGGCCAACCGGCACAATCAACCTTACATGCAAAAGGTAATCTCCACATGCAGAGTCTCTCTACCCAATTTTCTTTTCTTTTCCTTTTTTCCTTTACAATTCGAAGCGAGTTTCAGATGATAAATTTGAGAAGTAGATCAAAGGAGAGGCAGCAATGTGATTGAATAGCTCGACGATCTAAAAGAAAACAGAGAAAGAAAAATACTTTGATAAAATTGGAAAGGAACGCACTCACAACTACTAATCAAGTGGATTAATTGCGTATTATCATCTAGACGCGAAATTAAAACTTTTCGGATTAGGAAATGGTTCCGACAAGAAAGAGATTTGATCGATCGATCGATCGAGCAAGAAGAGAGGCGAGCAAGCGTCACTCACCCGCTGCGATTGTCGACACACAAACATCAACTGATCTTCGATTGAGGAAGTCCGATGATGACGATGTTGATGTTGTATCGAGCACTTGTTCGTATACGGAAGTGACCGAGTAAGAAATTTCGAGATTGCTTCTCCGCAGTTGTGCGGTACGGTGGTTGCAACAAGCCACAAAATTTGTTCCTCTCTTCTTTTCTTCTTCTTTTCCCCTTTTTTTTCCCCTCACGACAAAAGAGGAAGGGGATTAGAAGATCTGAAAGAGACCATATGGAACGAAGGTGTTGGTCAGTACACCGGACTGGAACAAATTTTCTCATATCGTTTTCTTTTATTATTTTTTGTTAACCTTCTATTTTGTTTATTTCATATTATTATCAAAACAAAGTCTGATCCATATTATAAATCAATCAAACATAATTTTTATATTAAAATATTATAAAATATCAATAATTATTTGAATTACATAATTTGATCGTATTTACGTTATGAGAAAATCAAACTTTATATGTTATAAAAATTGATTTATATGTTATAAAATTGAGACCATGTATCCATACATAAGGAATACACTGAAAATGCATAGATGTGGTATAAATTATGGAATGGATATAATATTTCGTTCTTTCACAAGGATTCTTATCATTTTTTTAACAATTGATTTATTAATAAGCCGTTTTTCTTCTAACAGTGAAAACAACCTCTTTATATAAAAATAAAGATAAGATCTGTGTACATCATTCTATCTGACAGAGATATCCTTTCCACACCCTACACTAGACTATTTGATTTTTTTAACACCAATTCATTAATCAAAACTTCTCATCCCTCTAAATCCGAATGCGAAGTACATATGATCGATTTACTTCATACACAATACAATGAATCAAATGGACAAACATTTATTTGATATAGCAATAGGAAAAACAAACTAACAGGAACTTCGTCATCAAAAGAGCAACAATTAATGTTGATATTCTTCCCTTAAACGTAATTATTGGAATATAATGTTACATAAAATGTGACAAAGGAATGATGAAAATAAATTTATGTAGAAGTTTTTATAGATAAAAGGAAAAAGAGTAAAAGTTGGTTGAAAATCTTTACTTACATTGATGATGAGGTGTGCAGAACATATATAAACGCTTCTTCATTATTTCTCTTTTCAATTGATTGTTTGTTAAGACATGTGGGTTACGAAAACACACACGAGCCCATGTGGGGCTGTCCTTGGACTTGGGTAAATAATGTTCAACAAGTTCCAAACAGGTATATATTTTTTTTTTGGGACAAACACGAGATTAAATTTTAAATGTTTGTATCTTAAAAAGGTCATCATGACCTACGTAGAAAATATGTGTCGAAGCAAATTCCCATAGTCACGGCCCAACTGTTACAAGTTCGTCACGGCACATGACACTACATAAAATCAGTTTTAATTGATTTTTAACAATTGAACATGCCTTTGTACGCACCTATTCATGGTGTGGACGAATTCCTCGAGGTTTGGGAAGTATTTTTCTATAAATATTCACTTTGAATCACATGCCAGTGGGGTTTAACCATCACAATCACCATCCTTCATTTTGTGAAGAAATTGGTAAAATAACTCGGATGCTCTCGAGTCCTTGTGGTGTACTGGTCGCTGTCGTCACCATGCTGCTCGTCGTCGTCACCTACATGTGTTGCCGTCCTTGAAGCCGTCACGTGCTGCTCAATTCATGGTCGAGTCGACTCGTCCTCGCCAGTGTTGCTCGTCAGCCATATATTTTTCTTGTCGTCCTACCTTTTGCTCGCTGTCGCCTTCGTTGGGATTGAATGGGATGAAGTGTATTTTTGCTACGCATCGCTCATCAGGATGACGGCTAGGGTTAGAGGAAATTAGGGGATCTGGAGATTCAGATTCGCATTTGGAGGGCATTTTGGTCTAATGAATTTTTGTCATGTATTCCTTGAGTCATAGATAAAAAGTAACCATACAAACACACGAGAATGGATTAGGGTATTTCATTATTTATTTGATTCCTACATAATTATTTATTCCGTTCCTTATCTAAATCATTCCTGTCAAGAAAGATGGTCTTAGTATAAAGAACTTGTGGATCTAAACCTGACGTTGATGATGAAGAATATTTGGGCCATTAAATTAAATTAAAGGACATATTGTGGATTAAATGGGTTCAAGAAATCCATTTGAGGGATGTCATAAGCAACGTGAGTGATAGTTGGCTATGAAAATCTTGGATTAAAATAAGGGATTTGATGGTAGGTATGAATAAGGAAGTATGGTGGCCATCTTCAGACCAAGGCTTCTCTGTTAACAGATGTTATTGTGCTATAGTTTGCATAGTCAGAAAATTCGATGGTGGAAACTGCCTTGGTCGAAGGATATTTTTCTTAGACATGGGTTCATTTTTTCATTGGCGTGTCTTGATCGACGAAGGACAAAGAAGAGATTGTGCAGCTTTTGGCATCATAGAGAAAGATGAATGCTCTTTGTGTTCATGTGGGATTGCGACAAGGGAGCATTTGCTACTGAGTTGTTCGAGGTGTTCCAGATCGTTTTTAAATGGCTCAAACTAGTCCTGACAAACAGATTGAATTGGGTGACCAGATCGGTGGGTTTAATGAATTGGACAATTTTATTCCCGTGTAAAAAGCTTCAAATCTTATTGGGTCTTAAATCTTTGATCAGTTACCTATATCCGTTATGAGTTGCAGGCATCTGACCGGATCCAAGAGTTTTAGAAATCAAAAAAATACAATTAATGAAAATACACATGTTATTGCAAATTCTTAACAAATATGTAATTTTTCATTAAAATAATATTAAATCCAAAATTCAAACTGATTAATAAAAATCAAAGAATATTTTCATTAACATTAGACAAATTTTCACTACAGATGAAAGCCTAAACATTTAATGAATCAAAATGATAATCAAATTTGAAAAAAAAAATGAATTAACTATGGATAGGTCCCATATATTTAAAACAATAATATTGTACTAGAATTAAATATATGTTTTCTCAACTAATTAAGATAAAGTGATAATTACAACATAAACACATAAGAAGCGATGTCAGCTTGCGGTTGGATACGATATCCATGGATTGGGTCATATTAGATTTGATAATTTTATTGACGGATAAAAAAATCCGATTTTAATTGAATCTTGAATCCTCGATCCAATATCTAATCTTTTTACCGATGTTTACGGATTTGGGTCCCATTTTTTCAAGTCTATCTGAAATTGAGCTACAAAAGATGTTTTGTATGGGATTCTTGGATTATGTGGTGGTTGGAGGTACGTTGTTGGCACTACAAAGAACAGCTGGGTTAGCTACTATTGTGTGTGAAGTCTGGGCCGAGAGGAATCATTGTCTTTTTTGACGAGAAACTAAGCAACCTGAAATGGTTGTTGAACTTGTGCTGCGGTATTTGCAAAGAATGAGGGTATAGGTAAACGTATAGGCCCGGGCTCGATTCTTTTGATGTTTTATCGATGTGGATTGTGTAAGGTGATTGGTCGAGAAATGAAAAATTAAGTTTGCCTTGGTAAAGGACAAAGATTGGCTCCAATACGTATATCTGTGTACATTTGGGTTTGGTAAACAGAATCATCCTCATTTGTGCATATCACTCCACAATTGATTATTTCATTCCGAGCTTACAACTAAACAACTCGAACAAAATGAAATAACCTATTGCATTTTCTTCTCAATTTGACCTAATGGTCCAGATCATTCCATCCTAATATCATTCTTGTAATCCAAACGCATTATAATACACAATGTCGCTCGAAATCTCTAGGCATATAACCCAAAGAGGCCACGGCTCAACACCATATCCTTAACATCTCCTGTTTCCAAGCAAATAAACAATATTTGATCAAAACAGAACTTCTGACTTATGCAAAAAAACATTTTCCATCTCTCCAAAAAAGGAAAAGATGAAGAAAAAGAGAGGGCAACCTACCCATTTTAAAAGAAAAAAATGCTCTTAAGATGATCTATCCACCCACAAACCACCTTCAAAACACATCCTGAAGAGTCTCAATTCAACCCTCTCATAACTTAAAAGAAAGAAACTTGAAGAGATTAAAAGACCAACCACGAAGGGGTTAAAATAAAAAAAAAAAAAAAAAAAAAAAAGCAGTGAAAGTCGATAACCACAGGTATCGCTAGTTTGAGGAATAGCTGCAATCCTCAGCATAAGACCAGCTGTGCAGCTGGAGAAGAGGATGAAGAAATGGATTGCTTCTCTGCCTCTTTCATTCCATCTGTGGAGGACATGTCCAAGTTCAAGTACTCGTCCACGTTCACGTTCGGCAAAACTGTATCTCCTTCGAAAATGAGATCAACAATGTCATCCTCGAACCCTGTCTCGTCAAACAGATCGAGCTGCTCTCTGCATTCTTCTTTAAGAGGGATCTCCGGCAAGAGAAGAGGGTCCATTGCTTCATTCAAGCAGAAGCCCCAAGGGTCCTCTTCCCCCTGATCAGATTCCATACACATCATAGCTGCTGAGACCTCAGCAGGGTTAATAAGCTCCGATGACTCACGGGATTCCATCGATATCAATTCCTCTTTTTGTTCCTGCTTCTGCGCCTGTTGTTCATCTGCTTGGTCCATGGCTTTCGACCCAATGAAGCAGCTGTTCTTTGCCTCTTGGGTTTGCTCATTCATTGCCAACGTTTTTACGTGGCCAATGTAGTTGCTGATGTCAAAATTGGTTACTGCGTTTGCTCCTCTGTACTCTATTGCTGCTAAGTCATATGCTGTAGCTGCTTCCTCTTGTGAACCTTCAATTACAAGTGAAGGAAACGTGTTTAAGATTATGAGAAACAAGGAAAAATAATATCCTTTTATATGTTGAGCATTAATAACATCGGGATACATCGGTGTGCATACAAGAGGATGCACCGATACCTTATCGGTCAAAGAACATCCCATTTCATGGCATACCAAGAATGGGAAACAAGTATAACAACTTAACCAGACACACATGCAAGGCATATCTACTTATCTAGCCCCTAGTGCAATCGCACGGCATATCAGCAATTAACAGCAACTGAAAACCACACCCCGACAACAAAACAAGACAATCAGTTGCGAAAGTTCCGCACAGCTCTGCAGATCTCCCTCTGTGCATTCATAGCGGGAATTCTGCCTTGATTATTCACATCGCCTCAAAAAGTTGGGTTAACCCAACCACTTAGGTCAGAATGCATGTTCTGATCGCTTCTAATAAAGTGAGGATACAGTGCAATCCATATAGGACAATTTGATCAACCATGGAGACCAAGGACTAGATTTAGGTGTTGCCCGTTTTACAGCCTAGGGACCAAGTATAAATATAAATTGAGAATAGTCCAAGCTAGGATGTACACAATCTCGTAACTGCGTATAGAATAGTGGCATCATCTCAATATGATGGTCCTATATCTCATATGTGCTTACTAGTTTGGACTTATCATCAACTGTAAACCTCAAACCCAGGACGCTGCTTTTGGTATAGATATTGACCAAAATAACATCCGATTCATCTCTAATGATTTTCGGATTCCCACATGATGAGTCCTGCATTTCAGAGTTTCTCATCACGAGTTGACAATTTATTGCAGTCTAATTAGCTTGAGTACATCTAGGCTGTTTTGATTATGCACTCTTGTGCAGCTGGGCAAGGGTAATTCATCTATAGATAGAAGATGCATGGAAACACCTCATAATTGGCCAATCTTTTATGGTATGACCAACCCATGATACATGGGCAATAATGGCAAAAGGCCCTAGGCAAAGGTACAAATCTTTCTCTTTTCATTTTTGTTAGGAAAAAAAAGGAAACAAATCACAGTCAATAGCACTTGTCCTTGAAATATAGTTACTCATATTCTAAGGTGATGTGCTCTGATGTGTTTTCATCACAGTGTTATCATGTGATTAGAGATAAAGTATGTTATATATTTTCATCTCATCTTACCTAGCCTATTTATATTGATTTCCATAATTTTTGATTGGATGATGCAAAGAACAACCACTGCAAAATCACTTCAATTAAAGGAAACAAAGTAAGGAAAAAAGAAGACGTCTACCCTGGACAGCAGTGAAGTGTGGCCATGGGAGAGTTGGCACTTAATGGTTAGCACATGTCCAAGTAGGGCTCATCCATACTAACTAGATGCAACTAAAAACAACCCAGCTAACACAGAGGGGGTGTTCTTTCTTTCTTTCCTTCTCCGTATACCTTTTTGCCTTATGGGCTTCAATGGAAAAGATCATTCTCTAATCAAAAGCAAAACTCACAAAAGTTCACAACTCAGCAATATGATCAGACAAGACACGTGACCGGGAGATCAACTGATAAACAGGACATATGTGCAAAGCCTCCAAATGGTTAAGTTATGTAGCCCATAACCCAGGGTGTCGGTTGTTTTTACATTTAGCAATTTGCCATAGGAACAGCTAACAAGTCAACATCTTGATCTCGGGTTGGTAACCAAAGAATACGATCTTCTTGTTATGGTTGAACCACAACCTATCCGGTCCAATGCTTCAGGAATTGGTTTGGAAAGAGATGAGATCTGCCTGAAAGCTACCCTCAATCAATTTCACCTCAATCCTATCTTCAACAATCTTTTTCTTTGTTTCTTCCTCTTCACTGACACACCTGATTCTATGCTCTTCCAACCACCCCAACCCCAAATGATCTGTAAGCTCAACCCTCTCATATTTGTGAAAGGACCAGTGAAACTATTGCGACGATATCTCAAGATCAGATGCACCATAGCAGATATCCAAGGGACCAGCCCCTCTTACTCTAGAACGGTTCGTGTAGCAGTAGATGCGGGTGTAGCACAAGAGATTAATTTAATGTCTTAGTGCATTAAATTGATTTCTCTTAGTTGTTTCAACCAAAAGTTAGAGTAATTCCTATGATAAGAAACTAGAACAACTTAGGCAGCTGCTTAAGGTCCTTCCTCCGATTTCCAGCTAACACCCTCTCTCCACCCAAAAGAAAATAAATAATGAAAAAAATACAACTATACGAGGGGAGAAAATGAGAAGGACTAACTATATATTACTCTAATTACTATCAACCCCCGTTATGCCATATACTTTGACTCACTTCGGCAGCCCAGTGGTTACAAATGGGTAACCAAAAAAAAAAAAAAAAAACCACACGCCCTAAACCCACCTACGTGACTTCGCCTTATGTTAACATTATCAACAAAAATACAAGATTTTCCAAACAAAACTCTAGATATCACAATGATATATATATAATCCAACCAAGAAAATAGAACTACCCATGGCCATTTATGATGTACTCAAAGTTACTCTCTTGTTCTAAACCAAACAATTTGTGTCTGCATGCAGAGGATAGGGGACACAGAAGGTGAGCAAAACGGAGCACAAACCCTCTTTCCCCTTGGATCTCATCAATCAGACGTTAGTCAATATTTTGGATACTGTAATAACGGCACGGAGGCTCCAAGCTGCACATTATCTTTATATTCAAAGATCAGGGTCCCCTCTAGGGCACCAACTGTATATTCCCCTGTTTATACCACATAATTGTTCTGATGCTAGTGAATGTATCAATGAGTTACTAAACTGCCCACTTTATCATGACTCAGATTGCTCCTAGCACGTAATACCAGTACATGCGACGAATTCAACGGCACAGCATAAATATAATGAATGTCAAACATATGCATGCAATATGTAGAAACATAGAATCAAGTCAATGCCTCAAAATCAAGTGAGTATACCATCAGACAAAAATGCAATTTCAAACTTATAAATACATTAAAGAGGAAAACGACTTACTGAATGTTCCCAGGTAGAGGTACTTGTTCCCGAATACACGGCCGATTCGTGCCTCCCATCTCCCATTATGATGATGCCTGAAGATCAACCAAATAATAAATCATCAAAAGAACTGGACATCCAACGGAAGCATGACGAGTCTAGTTTTAAGGGAATATACCGAGCCACCCCACGATATTTGGAGACTCCTCTAGAGAACCCGCTGCTACGCCTCCTCAAAGAAGCCAAGTACTCTTCCTTGGACACATTTCGCATCTCTTCCAGCTCCTTGGTATAGTTATCTATCTGCATCATCAACATGCAATCACTAATACTGGTGCCATCAATCAATAAAAGCCTACTCGAAAGTCATTAAACATTTAAACTTAAAACTATACTCTACAGTCCCAACTATACACATATGTCTATAGCTTTACCGACGTCAAAGCATTAATTAACCGGTTCCATGTTTGCAATTTGAGCATTAAATTGCTGGCTAATTTCATCTTCATGGAACAAAAGTTCTTTCCTTTTTGTTTTCAATGAAATAATTGTTCCAAGTTTATCCTCCCTCACAAAAATTATTGTAGTAATTCACCGATATTTCACTCTTAGTTTATCTTAGTTTATCGTTTATTGTTGAAAGACAAAAGGGAAGGGTACTTACAGAGAAATTCAATATTGTCTGGGGACCCCAATACTTAAGTGCAGCCATGTCGTAGGTTCGAGCGGCATCCTCTTCACTGTCGTAAGCCCCTAAAAAAATTTTCAATCCCACAATATTCCCATAGAGAAAGCGAAAATAATCAGCGAAAAAACTCGAGGACACACAGGTTAAAAAAACAATAATGGAGAAGAATTATTCAAAGTAAACCCCGCAAAATCAGGAGTTTTTTTGTTTTTGTTTTGTAAGGTTTGTGATTATCCAAAAAAAGAAAACGGAAAGAGGGATAGGGAAGATTTGGCTTACCTAAATAAACTGAGGCCGCGACATATTCGTACATGAACATTGCCAGAGCCCACACACAACAAGAAGAAGCAGAATGAAAAACATGATCAGTAACTACATCAACAACAAAACCCCCAGAAAACGTAGGAAACACCTAACACTCACACACAGCCCTCCCAAAATTATAGTACCCCTAATAATTATAACAATTGGTTGGAAAATAATGATAATCCACAGTAGATGAATTGTGAATACGAAACTGGGATGGAAAAAAAAAAAACTAGGAAAAGGGAAACAAATTGCTGTATATGAATTGGCAAAAAGGTAACTACAAAAGACCAAAAAGAAAAGAGGAAAAGGGAAATCACCTTGTTTACCCTTCTTGTTCTGAATGGTGTTCCAAGAACTCTTATCCCATAAGTGTGCCTCAAACCTCCCCGTCCATCTGTGCCTGTTTTGTTATACCCCGTTTTTCAATTCACCCAAAAATTACATGCATGCAGAGCATTCAACACCAAAAATTCAGTTTTTTTTTAAAATCTTTTCAACTCATTACCATTAAGGTAAGAACAAAAAGAAATGGATCCCTATTGAAAAAGTTTAAAAGGGAAATCTTAATTAGTTAGTTAGAAAATAGGATGTGAAATTGCATACCTGGTGACACCTCTGTAAATGGAGCTTCTTCCACTGGCAGCTGCGTGACAAGTAGAATCGGTCTTCGCCCTTTTGCATTTCTTTGATGCGTGAGCAGAATCATTACTACTACAATTGATATCGTTGGTATGGAGACTGGTTCTTTTGCTAATGCTTTTGGGCTTCTTCTTGTTGGCGGGCGGCCGATCGCTTGGATGATCGACCGCCTGCGTGGAGGAAGATGTTGAAGACGTTGAGGTGGAAGAAAATGAATGACTACAAGGCGACCCCTTCATCTGCGTGTAGGAGTAGGGACAGAACAGAGGCCGTCTTCTTATACTACTCTACTTCAAAAAGGATCTTTTCCTGCAAAGAAATTCTCAAGGATGGAAGAGAGAAATTAAAGAAAACAAAAGGGGAGATTTTCAGAGAGAAAGAGAGTGCCGCTGGGTAAGTTGTTGGGGTAGGTTTCTCTCCTCTCCTCTCCTCTGTTTCTCTTTTCTTCCTCTCTCCCCTTTTCTCTCTGTTTCATGGTCCCTCTAGTTTACTTTTTTGGTGCATTTCTGTATTTCGCACCTTTCAAATTTGTTGTTGTTGTTGTTGATGATGATAGAGTGAGAGCGTAGGGAGAAGCTATCCCATCTGCTCTGCCCTGCTGGTTACCCAAGTCGGTTTACCAAAACATACACAGATAGAGTGTGAGAGAGAAAGAAAGGGGAGGAGGGAGGGGATGGACGAGAAAGAAAGGGCAAGTGTGAGAGTGGCGATTTAAAGGGGCCCTGAATATCAATTTAATAAATATAATAAGTTGAAAAAGGAAATTGAAGGAATAGAGACGAGTTAACCTCGGGTTAGAAACAGGGTTACGTCACAGATCACTAGATTGGTTAGATTAGCGGTCGAACACTTGGCCTAACCCATCAGCCATGCTGCCAATCCCCGTTTCCGCCCTTCAGGCAAAATGCCAGATTTCGACGAGAAAATACTCCCTTCTTTTTCTATTATATTTAATATTTTTAATTATTATATTTTTCAATCTATATTTTAATGAATTTTATTTATTTAATTATCAAAAAAATTATACTCAGATTGAAATACATAATATAAATTATCAATAATATTTCATAATAATATTAAAAAAATAACGTTTAATCGTTTCGCATCAAATTTTGACTTGATAAATATGATATTCAAAATATTGCGTTTAATTTGAAAAAAAAACATTTTCAATTATTTAAAGTTTAAATTAGTGTTTAATACTAATATGGACTTTTACTTTTGGCAAAAAAAAAAAAAAATTGAACCCAGGACGATGAAAGTACAGAGTGGCGTGACACGTATTTTGAACAAGTCAGACTGCTCACCTATCCAACTCCATCTCCCACTGTCCGACACTGTCTCAGAGGCGCTTCACAAAAATGTGATAAACCACAAAAAGGCCCAATACAATAAACACGTTCTTTCGATAATTTAAGCATTTAATACGTGCTCTCATGCGCTGGGCTGGGCTGGCCGGTACGGCCCAAAGTATACTTGCGACTTCCACCGGGCAAACATTTTGGTATTCCAAAATTATGAAAATCTAAATCATTAAAAAATCAGAAAAACAATAACGAAAACTAAAAATATTTCATAAACTAAAATTTTTTATATAAGAAAATCTCGAATATTATACTTAAATAAAACAAAAATCTGAAATTGAAAATTATTTTTTCTGATTTTTTATTTCTATTTCATCCATTTGAAAAACATAAATCAATACCATATATTTTTATTTCATCAATCAATGAAACAAGAACGAAAAATAAAAAACAACACCACAAAACATATCCTAAGAATTGTTTGATATCGTTACTTAAAACTAATATCAGAAAAAATAACCGAAATAAAAAAACACTTCAAGCAATAAAATGATTTTTTCTAAAAAAAAATCTTAATTACAATACTCTGATGAAACAGAAAACAAAACTGAAAATAATATTTTCTATTTCTATTTTCTCCGTTTGAAAAAAAAAACATTTCTATTTACTCAATCAATGAAACACAAACAAAAAACAATAACAAATAGATCAATAACAAATAGATCTTAAATAAAACTACTTTATATGGCACTCATTTTCGTTCTCACTATTAACTAATACTCCCCTTGTCCAAAGAAAATTCAACACTTCAATTTTTTATATTACTCATCACATATTTTCAAGGACTTCTTCTCTCCGTAAACAATACAAACATGAATTTTTTTAGTGACATGAAAGATTTAAAAATACTAGATCAAGACAAACAACACACACGAATTTAACGTGGAGAAACCCGAATATCGGGCAAAAAACTCCCCCACAAACCGTGATAGCGTAGCATTATAAGAAAAAAAGACTACTGAGCGTATTAAATCATATTAGATCACAACTCAATTCTTATAAACTCACAAGAATGAACATGAGTTATATTTATAAATTCACAAAGATATGATTTAAATAAATCTAATTTTATAATTTAGGCTCGAGCAAGCCTCACGCCTCTTGCGCATGGCTTGTCTAGAGCCGTGCTTAGTGTCACCAGGCTGTCCCGACGCACATCCTGAGGCTGTGCTCAGGCATGGTTATCATCAGGCACGGTTTTGCCAAGCTGAATTTCATCCTTCTTCACCCGTGTTGTATGAGCATAATACACATCAGACTGGGACGTATAATAATCAACAAACTCAGCATAACTCATTAAAATACATAAATAAAGTATCATTTATGTTATTTTTTTTTTTAAAAATCATTTGTTTTTCATAAAAAATTACAAACATCATCATTTTATAGTACATTGAGACGGGTTAAAATTCACCTAAACTTATACACACAATTAAACGATTGTATTTTTTATGGGACGAAGAGAGTAATGTCTTTAGGATTTATGACCTCCTTTTTTACTCAAAAAAGTGAACATTATGCAAGTTTTAGTTGACGGTACTATCAAATATTGTTTTATATAAATTTGTCATAACTTTTTTCCAATAATGAAATTAATCAGAAAAACTTAATTGTAGTAAATTATATACTACCATGATATGGAGGTGACGAAACATCCAGCTGAGACAGCCAAACATCATTGACATAGGAGTTGAATAATTCAAATGCCGAGGGGTTGTTTGATATGGATATTCAAAATTATGAAAATCAAAATCAATAATAAAAACAGAAAGTCAATAATTAAAATCAAAATCATTTTAGAAAATAAGATGATTTTTTAAAAAAAAAAATCTTGAATATTTTACTCATATGAAACAGAAAAAAAACTTAAAAATCATTTTTTTTTTGTTTTTTGTTTTGTTCTTTGTTTTATACGTTTCAAAATTAGAACTAAAAAATAAACACTTATGTTTAATCATCCAGTGAAACGAAAACAGAAAAATCAGAAATAAAAATGTTACCTAAAAAATGAGAGCTCACATCACGTACCTTATAAGTCATTTAAGGTGATATCAAAAATGAAAAAGGATGCAAGTATATAGCAATGTTGAAAATTGAGAGCTCACATCACGTACCTCAAGTGAAGGTGGAGAACCGAAAGTCAACACCAACACTACTGCACTGCTGCATAAGAGCGAACCACCAGATCCCACTATGCACTTTAAAGTCTTCATGTCCAATTGACGACGTATGCCAGCATTATTCGAGGACAGCAACATATGCTTATATGTTCTGTGTCTCAAAGCCATCATCAATTCATCATGTCATGGCATTCAACAACTGTCATTTTGCTTGCGAAGACATCGCATACTCTGTTATACAATCTCCAACAAGTGCAAAGATAATCATCAGGACCTAACCTAAGAAAAGCAAAAGTATCATAATCTATGAGTTAACAACGGAAGTGCAAAAGGCTGTGTTTTCATCGTGAACAAAACAAGCCCAAAACCCATTACAAAGGATCTTGAAAAAACACAAGATGTTGCATATATTATGCTGATTCCCAAACCACACCAGAACATAGAGGAGAAGATATTTTACCTATGCAGAAGCAATCCAAGTCCAGTAAACCTCCTTGTATCTCACTCTGCAAAGAAACAATCAGTTGGTTCAATATCCTATTAGCCATCATGACATAAAAAATCTACATGTTTGCCCAGGGATAAAGCAATCCAAGCATGACTGAGATCTACAGTGGTGATACAGACCAATGGATGGTCGTCTAGTTTCATCCCCGAAAAATTTATAATCAAATCTTGTTTACCCAGGGAAACAAGACAGACCGCAAAGATTATATCACCAGTTTAGACATGGAACATTTCAAACTAAAATCCTTCACAGAGTTTCACAAAGGTACAAACAATTCCCTTGAAACTATCAAGTATATTCCTTTACGAAGTAGCACAACATGAGAGTTTCTGCCAAATAAAAGCAAATAATAACCTACCCCTCAGCAGCATAATACATGCCTGAGATCCATCCCACCTACTTGTTAACAACCAAATGAAAAATATAAGCCAATGCAATTTAAATTTCATAAAGAATTGAAAACCAACTATTGCACTCTAGAAGCCAGTTCACGGAGATGCCAAGTCTCGAAATAAAGGGGAAAAAACTGCATATTGATTAGTCACAAAATGCACATTGCAGAAGAGAAAACACATCAGCTAGATCGAAATAGTATATCCGAATTGCAAAATAGCATATCCAAAATCACATACAAGTACAATTTTTCTGGATCAATTTCTTGGAAAATATTTGCAAAAAAACCGAAGACCTTCAGGACTTGAATCTCTCCAGAGAAAACCTGCGATAGCTTATTGAGAGGCTATTAGCTAAGCACTTGGTTGGTGCTAATCAGATGATCAGAGTAGCACACCTGAATAAGGTTGATATTGGCGACATACCTTTAGTCTCAGCATGCAAAAGATGCTCCTCAACCATAGCTGGAGCCATCCCCAGCATCATCGTAGCATCACTTGTGCTTATCCCTGTTCTATGTGCATCGGGTTTGACGAAAAAACGCCTTGACTTTAGCGAACAACTGCACTTGTTAAAGATAAACAATCGTCATAACAATTTTAAGGGCATGGCTGCACTATGAAATATGAGTAAGGCATATCATCTGAGTGGTAGTCCTTGATTTTGCTAGTGTTCTGGCCACATGTGACATATCATCACTATGCTCATAAGCAAGCATGCACATCATTCCAGATCAATCCAATTAAATCAAGCAGTTTCTGCGCATTAACCTCATCACTGCCGTGAGCCTCACTTTGGATGACCATGACCCCACTATCAAACTTTCGAAGGATTACTGGACTGAGGAGGGAAGTACCAGACAACATGAAGCATCTAAACCCTAAACCAATGATGTGTAAGAAGTGTTTATCGACACTTCTTACACATCAAACTTCTCCCAAAAAGAGCACGCTTGCAACAAATCATCAAGAGATATCA
The DNA here is from genome assembly GCA_001925005.1 of Drosera capensis. NCBI lineage: Eukaryota > Viridiplantae > Streptophyta > Magnoliopsida > Caryophyllales > Droseraceae > Drosera > Drosera capensis. Next base: position 27,433 of record LIEC01006223.1, read on the forward strand.
AAATTGCCACAAAGACGATGTTCATTCTATATTGAAAAAGTATGTTCAAACACATGCTTATTCCTTCACAAAGCAACTTTGAAGACTACGAAATGAAAGTAGTGAACCTGACGAGAGAGCTGGTGATGATACAGAGCACCCGTAGGTTCCTTTGCCACAGCCGAATCTCCTCTTTTGATCCCATTTCAAGCCCTCCAATTGAAGAACTCATGGTAATCGGACTTCCCCCTCATCACCAGCGTCACTATGAAGTTCGATGAGCGCTGGAAACCAACCCTAGGGCTAGCGAAGAGGATGGACCTGAGACTGAGAGACGACTTGTTGTGCTTGTTGGGAGGAGTGAATAGGAGAGTGACGAGGGAGAGATGAATGCTGTTCCTCCGCCTCCACCGCCCTTAACAGAAAACACTCTTCCTCACCGCCGCTGAACACTGGCCTCTCGCCCGGAGGAGATTAATTGTACCGCCAGGAGCCACTTTCAGTTCCCGGACATATTTGCGACCAGCGTCAGTCGCCGCTCCATTCGTGAGATATATTGGGAGGGGAGGGGG
>LIEC01006224.1:0-20054 GCA_001925005.1 Drosera capensis
ATTTGAAGCAGCACCTGACATTTTTCATACAGGTTTCTGTCAAACAACTCATTAAGTGGAACAGTACCTGGCTGGCTCGGAACCAACAAACAAACATTTATGTGAGCACTAGTCTTTATTTTCTTCTTCTTTTTTCTTTTTCTCATGATGCTATATCGTACTAGCTCAAACCATGTATTCTCTTTGTCCACTTATTAAGGATGCTTTCCTTTATATCCTTACTATTCCTGCAGCGATGTATCTTACAACAATTTCACCGGATCACCATCAGCTAGCTGCCAGAACACAGATGTGTAAGACTTTCCCCGATCTCAGTTCTTGAATTCCAAATCACTCCTGTAGTCTTTGTCATGATTGTCTTTCCAATTCTCCATGCAGGAATTTGGCCTCAAGTTTTTCATCCATACAAAGCAACTCGTATGTCCTTAACAATGATTGTTCCTCCTTTTAAACACAATTTAGTGAGGTAGGTAATGGTGATTCTGATATTGATTTAGCTGAAATCATGTAGAAACCATTGGTGCTTGATGAAGGATCTCGCTTGCCCTGCCGAGGCACGATGTATGTTGTCCTGTATGCATTATGATTAATTTGTATGAATGAAACACCTCGGTCACATTCTTTCTGTCAAGCTGCAGATTACTCTTTGTACATTAACTGTGGAGGAGGTCAGATAAGCTATGATGGGAATGATTACGTAGACGACACAAGCACTGGGTCGCCATCATACTTCTCATCTACTGGGAATCAATGGGCTTTAAGCAGCACAGGGAATTTTATGTACAATGACGATGCTGCTTTCACCGCGTCGAACACATACAACCTCAGTATATCAGGCCCTGAGTACTTCCAAACGGCTCGTGTATCAGCTTCAACACTCAAGTACTATGGCCTTTGCTTGAGAAAAGGCACATACACTGTACAGCTATATTTTGCAGAAATTATGTTTTCCAATGACAAAACTTACGCCAGCCTGGGAAATCGAATATTTGACATATATATTCAGGTCAGTACAGATTACAGAAGCAAATGTCATGAAACTTGGCTTCTGACATATCTTGATATGGGGATAGTGTTGTCAGTTATCCTGGGTCAATGTAATTCCTAATATATAGATTTAACAATTTTTACTTAATATCTTGCCCGACTGATTCTCTCTCTCTATTGTAGGGCACACTACGACAAAAGAATTTCAACATTATGACTGAAGCTGGTGGTGTTGGCAAAGGAATCAATAAGACATACAGAGATATTGTCGTGAATGGCAGTACATTAGAGATATTCTTGTACTGGGCAGGGAAAGGAACAACAGCTATTCCTGGCAGAGGTGTATATGGTCCTTTAATATCAGCAATTACAGTGAAGCCAAGTAAGTTGAGGTTTTTTCGCAATCTATTCTCAAGAAAAAGGGTGTGCCTTGCATTGATATCTCTTATGCTGACTCATTTTCCTCTTAGATTTCAGTGTGTCAAATGGATTTTCTGTTGGTGCCATTGTTGGCATTGTGATAGCCTCATTTGCAGTTCTTGCTTCTGTTCTGGTACTGCTTAAGATGAAGGGCTACTTGGGAGGAAAAGACGATGAAGATAACAATGGTAAGTTGAAATGCTCTAGTTTCTTGTGATGCTAAGTGAAGGAGGTTCATCTGTGTTGAAGTAAAAGAATTACTATATGTTCTTGAAGTGGCAAAACCCCTCCAGGTTACTCATTCCTATCATTGACATTTTTGTAATGACAGAATTTCGAGGGCTAGATACAGGTTATTTTAGCTTGAGACAGATACAAGCTGCAACAAATGATTTTAATCCCATAAATAAGATCGGAGAAGGGGGTTTTGGACCTGTGTATAAGGTAACTACAAAACTTTCTTCCTCAGATCTTTTCCTTTTCTTTTTTTTAATGATTTGTTTCATTGTTTTGGCTTTCAAAAGCGGAAGCTGTGTTTTTAGCATCCATCAAATCATCATTATTACATATTTCGGTTTTGTGCTTGTAGGGTGTTCTACCAGACGGCAAGGTCATCGCCGTGAAGCAGTTGTCGGCCAAGTCAAAGCAGGGGAATCGTGAATTCATAAATGAGATAGGAATGATATCTGCTTTACAGCATCCAAATCTCGTGAAGCTTCATGGTTGTTGTATTGAGGGAAAAGAGTTGTTGCTGGTGTATGAATATATGGTGAACAACAGTCTTGCTCGGTCGCTTTTCGGTAATAGCCTCTAAAAACTAGCAGTTAAAATAACTGGTTGGATTTTTCCTTGAGGAGTTCACGGACACTTGGTAGTGGTAAGGAATCTAGGTGTCAAAAGTTTAAGCTTGTACAGAAGGGTAGTTAATTGTTTTTGCCTTCTATTATAATTTTGACATTTTTCACCAAAAAAAGTCTTTAACATTTTTGTAGATTTGGTTTCATAACATGATATCAGAAAGGAGTGACGTGTGGAAACAACTTCTAATTCATTGCCCCCATTTATTTTTTTATAGTGTTTTGTGCTTGTGGTGCTTGTTTGGTATGCAATATATGGTGGGAAGTGCATTGTCCATGCTTCATGTTCATGAAGGATATTTGCATGAGCTTGAGGATGAGTATTAAGAATCTAATTCTATTCCGATCCTTGTATCATCAACTTGAACATTTGATAGATTGGGTTTCACAAGAAATGATTGTCTCTTGAGTATCTGATAAAGTGATGAAATGTCCCTCTTCTTTTCTATACTGCAATCTCTAATGTTTGGCTCCCTCAGGTCGCGAGGATTCTCAAATAAATTTGGATTGGGCTACTAGAAAGAAGATATGCCTTGGCATTGCAAGGGGATTAGCATATCTTCATGAAGAATCAAGGCTGAAGATTGTCCATAGAGACATAAAGGCAACTAATGTGCTGCTCGACAAGGATTTGAATGCCAAGATATCAGACTTCGGGTTAGCGAAGCTCGATGAAGAGGAAAACACTCATATCAGCACAAGAATTGCTGGAACAATGTAAGAGAGTTTGAATGCTTATTTTAGTTACTGGTCTTCCTCAACTACCATTATCTTCGTTCTTGCTGAAAAACTGACACTCAGACTTCAAATACTGATATAGATAGAGGTTGTCCAGGGAAAATAGTGGACAAGCTGCTAATAAACCTGATGGAATCATAGAATATTTAAAATACTTATTTAGCTAGTGTTTTAGAACATTTCGCAATGATTTCTAGCCAACTAATCTTTCGGTTTTTTGCTGGCGTTTGTTTAGAGGGTATATGGCTCCTGAATATGCTATGAGGGGCTATTTGACGACAAAAGCAGATATCTACAGCTTTGGAGTTGTCATTCTTGAGATTGTGAGTGGAAAAAGCAACACGAACTATAGACCGAAGGAGGAGTTTGTTTACCTACTTGACTGGGTAATTCGCCATTATTTTTTGTTGACAATTTTTTCCTATCACGGCTCTGTGATTATTAGTAGTTTTTACTGAGAAGCGGTCATCTCAGGAATCAATAAGCACTTCTTTTATCTATCAGTAATAAACATTTAGAAGTCTAAAAGAGTTATGTTATCACAGCAACGTACCAGTAATATGCTAATAGCTATAAAAATTCGGCGCCTATGTCTGTACTCTGTGTGCTGAAAATTCGACTTGAATGTTGATGTGTTTCCTTGTTCTGGAAATGAAGGCTTGTGTGCTGCAAGAGCAAGGGAACCTTCTGGAGCTCGTAGATCCAAGCCTAGGCTCGGACTATTCGGAAGAGGAGGCGATGATGCTGCTGAACTTGGCACTACTTTGCACCAGTCTATCTCCTAGTCTCAGACCAAACATGTCCTCGGTGGTGAGCATGATCCTTGGTGAAATTCCAGTTCAAGCACCAAAAGTCATGCAGGGAGCACCGACAGACGAGCTAAGATTCAGAGCTTTCGAGAGGGTGTCGCAAGATCGTGTTTCTGAAATCTCCATGGGTTCAATGTATAGCAACGTCCAACGGAGTATATCGAGTGATGGGCCATGGATTGATTCCACTACTTCCGTCCAAGCCCTGGATGAAACACGAGAAACTACTTCATCTAGCTCGCTCGTTCATCCTCCCCTGGATACATCAGAGTAGAGTAGCTGGTTTCATCATACACTTGAGATATAAAGAGAATACATATACTTAGGTTTTCCTGTCATGTAAACAGTGTAACGAAATTCAAATCATGCCCACAGCTTTGTGATAGAATATAGCAGCTGCAGGAGTAGGTTGTTTATCTGCTTGGCTGGACAAAGGAGAGTATTTCTACTCGAACTATTCAACCCAATGAACTCATTGCTTAACATGCGGCACACTGATCTCTTATGCCAAAGCGGATAGTTTGAGAACGATTGAGTAATTGTGACCGAGAGGCTGACATCGATGAGGTCAGCCAATCGCTCTGATCTCTTATGCCAAGGCGGATAGTTTGAGAACGATTGAGTAATCGTGACCGAGAGGCTGACATCGATGACAACGAGCCACCCTGAAGACAATAGTTCAAGGGGGGAAGTTGACCATTTTATTAATTTTAGCATTATGAACAACGTTTGGTTATTTATGCTCTAATACCTCAGTTACGACGAAGTTTAACTTATGTATTATAATTCAATAGAATAGAAGGGCACCAGGAGTGTTGGTATAACTTAACGCTAGTGGCATGAGGAAACTCACACATCCAGCATCAAACAAGATAACCACATTTCTGATAGGGGGATCTGCATAACCTACTACTACGAAGCGGCTTTGCTTCTCGTCCATTTAGTGCAATATCACATAGACTATCAGTATCGCACACTGCAACATGTTTTCAAGTGATTAATAGCACCTGTCCGATGGATACTTGGTACAAGTATGATGTCAACAGATGAGTATACCCTGCCAATGGCAAGCGTATGTCGCTTAAACGTGATATTCACATCTGAAAAAGCATGCTTTACAAGCTGAGTGCCTATATACAGTTCTATTCTTCTTTGTCTTTGTTCTAACATTACATCATCCGTAGCATAATACATGGAATTTGAAATATCAAAACTCGATGCCACTGTTTAACTGGACCGAGAACGCAGGCCTGCCAACACTCCCAAGAGGCATCTCCACTCTAACGACTATCCCCGAGCTGCCGACATTCCCATTCCATTTTGACCTGCCAAGCTGATGCAAGAGTCGACAACGTCAATGAGTGTGAACACAGAATAAAACCTGCTCATGCCTGCCAACATGCATTCTCGTTACTCCCTCCTAATGTAACCCATATCAACGGCACGCATACCTCACAAGGAATGAGTATACATATACATACATCAGACCTGCTCACTCACAGAGATGGAGTATCTGAACAGCTAACTGCCTGAAGTGCTGGGGGAAACAGTTCATCTCATGGGATTGACTATGCTCAAGTACAGTTCCACTGAAGTATGGAAATTTTCACTGCTAGTCAATAACCATTGAGCATTTAACCAAAACCAGGGAACTGGAAGTTCATCAAGGTGGTGGCATATGATGCTATAGGCCAGACTTGGCTTTTAATTAGACTTTCTAACTTCGAAATCTAACAACTAAAATCAGAACAAATGCCTGGCACATGAAATCGGATGGTCTATTTCGAGAAGGTTTAAAAGAGATGGGATAGCTTGACAATCCACTGTATCAAAGAATCAAAAGTTAAATCAGCATTTTCAGTCACCCGCTAAAAGGATAAAAGAAAAAGGATCAATCTCTTGAGAACTTACAGACACCGAAGCAAATGCAGAGTTGTGTGAGGCAAATGCCGAGTCGTCCGAAGCAAATGCAGAGGAACATGGCTTCAATGAGCAACCACATATCAGGCTGAGATGCTCCTTCACGGAGTGAACAAGTTCTGCTTGTAGCCCAGGATTGCTTCCACCTAAAGTTGGGCATAGGCTGATTGATCCAAAAAAATATCAAAAATAATTAGGAATCGTTGACAGAAACCAAGATAAAAATCTGCAGAATGCCATATTAGGCCTCGGTTGAGTATATATCAATGCCAGAAGGATGTGAATATGGTGAGTGTAATTAACTAAAAGAAAATTCTGTGCTGATCATCTAGACAGTCGAAGCTCTGAGCTAGGAATGCATTCAACTTCTCCATGCTCGGTTCTTCCTCGAATGTGAGGATATAATATACAAGCCCTCGAATAGAAATACAATAATTTGACCATGAAAGGGTATGATGAAATGGTTGTTAATGATATGATGCTATTTGCTAACATTTGAAACAGGATGTACGTGTATATTAGTCTCTATTCACTCTGTAAAGTTCACATGATGCAGTTTTTCTCTTAGCCTCTTTCACGCAGGTCAAACTCATATAACAGTATCCTACATGGGTGAAAATTTTCCAAACAATAAATTGATTACTAGTTAGAAATAAGTAACAAATTGCAACAGTACATGGAAGTCAATTACAAGTTACAGACCATTGAACCGAAAAAATGGTATCTTCATATTCGGTTTCCGTTTTGCTCGCATAGACCAAAGTAGAGAAACTATTTACAACTGTTTTTTTAACTTAAAAAATATAATAAGAAAAGTAAGCTCTGATCTTTCCATGAACCTTCTTTCTTTTTACATGTTCAAAAGTTTCAGTTTTTGTTTCCGGTATCTGTTACAAGTAATGCATTTTGCAAGTCAAATGTCACCCAAGACAATCCAGCAACTGATGTCACAGAGGCCAGATCTAAATCCGTGTAGTTGGAAAAATTACAAGGACAGATTAACAATCAAATCGCTTGGTTGGAAGAAAAACAACCTTGTTACCTGAGTTGGACTGTAGGCCTCAACATGAGACCAGATTGTTCCCATGCCAAGGCCTGATTGAAACCAAGAGCAAATGATTTATCAGGCAACTGAAAACAAGGTGTAATGTGTGTTCCCCATTTATTCTGCAAGAAAAGCACAAGATCAAATACATCAGTGAAAAGAACCAACGTCACACATTAGCAGTAAACGGAACTAAACATTCCATGCTGCTACACCCCAATTACTGGGTCAAGGCCTAGGTTGGTTGTGTCCACTGATATGGTTAGAGCAAGTGAATAAGCACTAATGACATACTTCCAAAATCCCAGCTAACCTTACAAGAGAAGCTGAACCTGAAGTCTCCAGGATACTGCCCCTGCACTTGAAGTAGTCCTCCAGAAACAGGAAGAAAGGCACTGGTGGTTACCCTCTCGCCTGCTACATAAGTTAATTGGCCATTTGGGAATTGCAAGTCCATGAACGACTGCAGCAAAAATCTCATTTGTTCAGTTAATCGCGAATGTAAATAGGACAGTATAGCTGAAAAAGATTTAACAGATGTGAGAAAGTAAAAAGCATCAGGTTGCAAGCTTCCTTCGGAAAGACAACAGAATCTAATTAAACAATCCAACCAGAAAATTGTCCATTCCGACCACTGATGCATAGCCTGACACCTGAGCATATCTACCCTTAATTTCAACCATTGAGTGCACTCCAGCTGTGAAATTGACCATTGAGATTCACTAATCTATATCTATATGCAATTGTAAGGATATGATTCTAAACTAATCTACAAATTTTTGATCTCTTATCTAACTCTCCTTTCTTCTTGCCTTTCCACTTCCTCCTAGACAGAACAAAGGGGTGGGCACAGAATCAATGAATGAAAACACTTTTTACCATAGATAAACTAAATTAATTCAACAAAGTTGGGACTATTAATTGAATAAAAAAAACAAAGTTTCCAGCAATGCAATGCAACTTGTCATTAGAGCAGAGTATCATTCACATTACATCATCTGCTATATCAACCAAATGCAGTAATTCACAAATAAGGCTAACCAAACAAAATTTGCACATCAGAAGGGCAGCCATACTCAGTTAAGGTAAAGGAGGCAGAACAAAAGCTGGAGAACAGAGTATGGACTGCAACAGCCAACTGATGATGAAGTGGTGACAAGAATGCCCAATTTGAAGTCTACTTCAGAAGTTAGTGAAATTCAGATTAATGCTCATGTCTAACAATTTTTCAAGACAAACAATGGAATATGGATAGATCTACTTCACAACCATTTCTATTGCACAAGTCCTGAGAATAATAAACACTAGCCTTGAAGCACAAAAAGCAACTAGCCATCATCTTTGACAGCCACTATCACCTTCATGAGAACAAAGCATTCTGAAAGATTAAAAAACTCAACGAACATATCCAACTTACGCAGGTCAGTGGGTTGAGACAGATCATTGACATCAAGAACCATCTCCGGTGCTTTGACCAATAGGCAGGACAAAGAGAATGCAGGTCATTCTGGAAGACAATACAAACAAAAGAGAAAAAAAAAAGCCTGTCAGGGTATTGTCTATATAATAGATAAATACAATAAACTTACAAGATATCAATGGACAAGGTAGCAGACAAGAAGTCCCTACACAATATTTTTATTTTGATAAAATAATATTAGGTTTTGGCAAACTTAAATACAAAGCATTACCGTGTAAGCATCGAATTGCACATTTAATCAAGACACTGAACATAACACTCTCAAGAGGATTTTATTGATGTATTAGCTACTCCTAAATGACTAGGAGTTTGAAATAAATCCTATCAACAGAATACAGTGTTCGTTTCTAAGCTGCTGTGGCAAACCAAGTAGCTGGAACAATGTACAACTCGAACGAAAAGGGTCACAAAATCAGTAGAGGACGATCAAGAACTGGAACAACATGGAATGACCAAAGTAGACACAAGATAAGTTATATGCAATGGAAAAAGGAATAAGCAGATGATAAGTGAGAGATGAGACACAAAGAATTTCAACAAGAAGCTAGCAAAAAGTTAGAAGAGAAGAAAAGAATGTCAGCAAGGACTTAACCATAAATAAGAAGCTAAGAAAAGAAATTGAGATGAAGAGAAGAACAAGACTAGAGATGACCATGTATAACCGAGAGAATTTGAGAAGGATATCAAAAGAAACAATGTATCGAGGATGTCATCTCCTCCACAATCCCGATGTGGTGCACCCCGTCGCAATCCTTCTGGGATGACGAACCTTGATAAGACCAAGGGGAAGCAATCGACCAAGGATACGGGAAATGGAAAACGAAGGCCGACGGAAAATGTGGGTATAGAGAAGTTAACGATCGGTGAAAATATCGATGGTTCTCGTCGAAAGAACGCGATGAATGTTGAGATTCCGAGATCTATGCACATCGACCCTAAGGGAGGTAGTCAATCTAGTGTCACTATTGAGTTTCTATCCGATCATTATGAGGATGTGTATAATGAGCAATTGAAAAAGGAACTTAATTATGGCCATGTGATTGATCTTAATTGGCTTGATCAAAACAACTTTTCGAGGTTTAGTGATTGGTTTGAAGCTCAAGGTTGGAAAGATTTGATAACAAATAGGACAACTAGATACTATCCGGATATGGTGCGATTGTTTTACTCACTTCGAGCCTATCCCGAAGAGAATTTGCCATTATAGGTCATGGGTTAAGGGTAAAAACATAATGCTCAATCCGGAGATTATTGGCAAGCTTTGGGGATCAATTTTAAAGGAATAGCGGAGGCTAAACAAAATTGTTGGGAAATGGTTGAGAGGTTTAGTGGTAGGAAAGTCTGTGAGACTTTTTTGAAATATAAACTTACAAATGCTTATGTCTTTCATGCTAATGAATTAGATCCCGAAATGAGGGTATTGCATCTTATAGTTGGTCGGTGGGTGAAGGGAAAACTGGGGGATGGATGATCCAACACACAATGAGATTTTGCTCATGTATGCATTGGTTGAGAAAAAGTTGATCAATCTATTTTTCTTTCTTCTTTATCAAATGGACAAGTGTGCTAAAAATCATAAAAAGACTCATGCATTTTAAAATGATATTTCCCAAATTCTTGAGTATCATGGTTTTGATTTGGGTAAGGATAAGAAGGTAGAAAACTCTTTCAAGGTTTTGGGATCTCCGGCTTATCTTGTTACCCTCAAGTGTGCTTTGAATCGGAGCTCATCCGTCTAAGGAATATTACGAAAAAATAAGTGAAGGATTCTAAAAGGTCGAGTTATTATGATCTCAAAAACATCCAAGCTAGGTGGAAGGCTTCGACATATAGTGCATAAGAAGAAGTGGAAGATGAAGATGAAGAAAAAGAACACGATAAAGATAATGGTTGTGATCATTTCCTTGAATTTTGCTCAATGGAATGCCACATGGAGTTCTTAACCAACAACTACAAGGTTAGAACGGAATTACGAAACACTTCAAAGGGATTTCAACGCCTTCCAACATCGTGTGAGTACGAGATGGGAGGTAGATGATCACTGTCATGATGAGATCACATATTATCTTAATCGGCTAGCACTACAAGTAGGAATACCTTCTCCACCGTCCACGGATGATGACGACAACGTCAACATGGATATGTAGTACTTTACTTGTTTTCGGCTTTGTATTGTTTATATGTTTCTCAGAAGTTGGATATTTCATGTTTCGAACATGTATCTTTATATTTGGAACATGTATCTTTCGACATGGATATGTTGTTGTTTTTATAACTTTTAAGTTGCCACTTTCTCATATCAATATGTTGTTATGTTGATGACACTTCAAATTTTGTTATGTATGAAACTTTGAAACAAATATAAATGTTGTTATGAACATATTGTTATTAAGATTTGTAAGTATACCATTTCAAAAGGTTAAATTTTTTTCATTGTTGGAAATGAAAACCATGAACGTTTAAGGAAACCGTTCACGGTTTACACATCAAACAAGTTTTCAGGAACTGCACATCTCAGTGATAAAAAATCGTCAATGGTTCTAAGAAAACCGTTGCCGGTTTAGTAAAAAACGCCCACAGTTTCTTAAAACCGATGACGGTTTTGGATAACTGAGATGGACAGGTTCCTGTAAGTTTCCATACTGTTAGAACCGTTGTCGGTTTTTCATATCGTAAACGGTTATGGAAAAAAACATCTTTAACGGTTTTTGAAACCGTTAGTAATTTTGACATTTCATGAAAAAAGGGGTCTTAAAGCCGAGTCATAAGGGTCGGGCAGCCCGATCCAAGGGCCGAGCCAAGCCTGGATTATTTATGGGCCTAGGTCCGGTCAAAGTCTACTAGGCCGGGCCGGGCCGTTACATGGCAACTCTAATTGTCGACAATCAAACAGGAAAAAAAAATCAATCTGATTAATCACTATTTATTTTCTAAATACAATGATATTAAGAAAGGCCAAAAAAACCCCTTTTAACCGTTCCAGATCAAAGACAAGACTTACCGAAGCCCCACAAAAATATAATTTAATCCTAGCACTATCATGGACAATTCAGCAAGCTATCAATAGTACAATACACATTTAATGCCACCCTCGTGAAATTCCAGCTAAACTCAAAAAGGAATTTACAACTAGATTTAGTAAACATCAGCCCAACTAAGAATAAGAGACAAAAAAACTCACACGTTCAACCTAAGTATATATATATATACCTAGTCTATACTACAGTTTGAAGAACCTACCAGTTTCCCTATGAAAACATCAATGCTCTCAAATGCATGAGTGATCATTTGCATACTTGTAATGCGAGATAAAAATAAATCTACCTTCCTGTCATAGCCATACCAAAGCAAATGTTGCTTAGATATGGGAATGGCCAATAGAAGAGTCGTATCACGAATAAAGAGCAGACGTCCAAGCTGGACAAGAAAGAGAGAGGAACTTTCATTTCCAGGAGTAGAACGTCCACTGGATGTTTCAAGTCTCCACGAATTTCCCCTGGCAGCGATGGAGCCTTCCACCTCTTGTGTTCTACTATCATAGCTCGACATCATGTTAACGCTCCCCTACTTGCATACAGAGATAAAAAAAAGCTCCAACAGATCAAAGATTTTTTTTTTTCAATCATTAATTTCACCGGAAAGGATCTATATAAACTTTTAAAAATAGAGCAAGGAAAATAAAATCAATGACAAGTGAATATAGTAAAATCTAAAGAGAGGGAATAGTGTAGACAACAAGATGCCGATTAACATAAATCTAGACAAATGAAAAGTAAAAAATAGCTGCTTTCATTTCTGAAAGGGTGCAAATGTTGCCACACAAGTTTCCTCCAAGCCGCAGCATCCCCATGAAATTTTTAATTGATAAACAAGTGAAAAGGCCCATATGTGGCAGTTGAGTGGTGTACAAAAAATCAAATTGAAATGGGTTTTCTTTGGCAATAGTACTAGCCTTTCTGAAGGCAAAAATAAAGTAAAGGCCTGATAAGTTTAGCAAGATGTTGCAAAGTATGCTGAGGTATCTAACAGTAGGTTTCAGAATGACACCGATGATCATGAAAACATTTATTCTACAAGACATGATAATTTTGAGTGGTCATTTAGATACACCATGTCTACCAATAAGGCAAGCACTTTATTGATGCTTCCACCTACGTTTATTTGCACGCCTAATAACTTTACAAGAGACAAACAATTGGGAATCTTTTCTTATGAAGCCTTTTAGCAACGGCATGGCCACTTATCTTCTCCTCAGAAGCTACCAAAACGAGTAAATTTTTTTGCTAATATGATTCTGAGCATGTTAATTTTAATCATTCAAAGTTACCTTCTTTTTAAAGAGAGAGGAGTAAGCACCTAACTAGAAGCCAATCTTCTCTTATTAAGCCTTTTAGCAACGGCATGGCCGCTTATCTTCTCCTCAGAAGCTACCAAAACGAGTAAATTTTTTTGCTAATATGATTCTGAGCATGTTAATTTTAACCATTCAAAGTTACCTTCTTTTTAAAGAGAGAGGAGTAAGTACCTAACTAGAAGCCAAACCAAACTTGTAATATTTGAAATTGAACTGTAGGGAGTGATTGGTGGCACTGATTGGATTTTGGTCTAATGGATCCTGAGGTCGAATCCCCACATTCACCAACATAATTTGTCATCATGCAGTATGATAAAGATTTGGTTTTCCTCTTGTTGGTCCATGAAAATGCAAGAAGGTCAAGAAGTCGCTTCCCCTACACACATTATAAGTTCTGTTGCTGACTCTCAATAACAAGTTTCTACAGATATAAACCAATGAGGATGTATTTAGACTACCATAACGCTAAATTATTGCAGATTAGGGTTATCTCCATGATATTCAAGTAACTCAACTAGTCAACTGTGCTTGGATGTATTAATCAAAATATAAGTGCACTATGCGAGTGGGATAAATCCTGCTCTACTTTTGTTTGTTTTTTTGGTCACCTACCGCCATCCATATTCATCTAAGGAAGACAAAGCTAGCATAAAGTTTGACACGATGATAAGGAACAGACCATGCTTCACCCACGAATTCACCAGAAGCTACGACAGACTACAAGCAGATCAACCCAAAACGAGACAAACGAGGTCAGATTTATACCTGTGATCCAGCAATCTTCAGATTGAACTCAGAAACCTCATCATCATTCATATCATCCCACTCCCCACCATTCTCACCAAAGCTCAAGTCCCTCAACTGCTCAGCCATCAAACCCAAATCCCCTCCTCTCCCACCAATCAAACCATCACTGTTTCTTTCTCCAATGCCATCACCACAAACCCTAATCACACCAACATTCCCACCAACATCATCACTACCCCTAAACCCAAAAGGCAAACCCCTCCACAACTGCTGCACCAACCCATTCAAGCATGCCCCAATCTCCGCCCCTGCCTGCCCAATCCTACATCCGACATCAAGTACCGCAGAAACCCCATTTCCACCAGATTTCTCAATCCCCAAGGCAAACTCCCTAGGCACAAGATTCTTAGCCACAACAGGCAACTCAAAATCGAATTCGAAGTCGATCTTCAATGGGTTCGGAGGGTTTGGCCAAGGGAATGATTGGTGTGTCATGTGGGATTGAATCAGACCAGTAACTCCTTGCGTCAGCTTGTCTGCAAAGTCCTGGCCTTGTCTTTGAACCTCTTCCCATGCCTCAAAGGATCTCTCCACTGACATCAAGGGAAGCTCCATCGTCCCCATTGATCACTACCCAGATGAAATTTTCAACTACCCAGATGAAATCTGCAACTAGCCCGATGAATTATTCGACTACCCAGTTCATAAAAGTGGATGGAGACTTCGATCCCACTTCAATTGAGTCGATTTGGGTTCAATAATTAGGGTTTTTCATTTGAGGGGAAGTGTGTGTTGGAGATGCAGAAAAGGGGCTAGAATCTGAGTGATTTTTGTGATGAAGAAATGGAGGAGAGAAGTGAAAAGGAAAAGATAGGTGTGGAGATGAGGTGACGAAAGGAGACAACCAGGGAGTTTTGTGGACAACACGAGACGTTTGGGAAAATTGAAAAATCAAAATCAACCCGAACTGATTAAACCTAGCTCTGCTCTACTCGAACCGACAGAGAAGTTGCATCAGATTATGTAACAGGGGTTGTTCTTCATTCTACATAACGAAAAGGATAATATTTTATCAAAAAATAAAGTGTATCAGATTATATAATTTATTATTTATTATATATAATATAAATAATAAAATTATATTTTAAGAATATATTATTCATATTTTTTATTTTATTTCTTTTTTATATCATTCGGCCCACACACTCTTTCTCCCCACCAACCCCGTTTTTCCTCACTGTTTTTTCAAATAAGTATTATTAATTAATTATTTATAGACGAAACTAAAGATTCTCATGGAATTAATTTAAAATAAATATTATATAAATAATATAAAAATATATTTAAGTTATACAAAATAGGGAATCTATTAAGAAATTCTAATATAAGTGTTCTAAATCCTCATCCAAATTAAATCAAAATGACAAAATCCTTCCACATCTCATCTCATTGTTATTTTTATTTTCCAAAAATTAATTATAATTTTTATTTTAAATTTGACAATTGAAATTGATATTATTATATGCCTCATTAATCAAAATCTTTTCATTTTCTCCTCCAATGTAAGAACAAGTGCTTCACATTCATAATTCTATATCTCGATTGTCTTGTCATTTTTTTTTTTGACAACCCAAATGATAATTATAGATACAAAATATCATGTTAATATTCACAAATGATATTTAAGTTGTCAAAAAATAAAAATAACAACCTTATACCAAGTCCAACCTTTGGTAATAAAATGAGTGTAGCTATTTCTATAACTTGAGATCAAAAAATATATTTGACAACAATTATAGAATCGTCGCTTTAATATTTGGTTCTATTTTAGACTATAGAGATTTCAATTATAGCAAATTTCCTCACGAGCATAACACTGTTAGCTTATCGATTACAATATAACAATATATATATATATATTATATAAATTCATAGTGCAATATCATGGTATGTCATAATATGTCATCCCATGATATGCCACCCCAATATATTTAATGATCATCGATAGTCATGAATTTTTTTTTCATATTACCTTTTTTGTAGTTTATAGATATTATTACCCTTAAAATATGTCATGAAAATATATACATATAAATATTTTGTCATTAGTATTAATTATCGTGAGAAAACGTTAACGATTGAAAACATATGAGTGAATTACCTAAATATATAAAAACTTAAAAAAAATCAAAAAGTTACTTACGAAAACTTAATTGGATTGAATCATGCGAAGGATTCCAACCCACAAACACAGTCAAAGATGAGGTTCAAGATTAGGGATTTTCAAAAACATATAAATCAAAAACACCAACTTATCTCCCTTTTCCTTCTGCTCCTGTTCTTCTTCTTCCTCCTCCACCACCACCACTCCTCCGCAGTTAACCACCACCACCACCTCTAACACCCTCCGTCGTCACACCACCACTAACCACAACCACCACCTTCGCTGCTTGATAGTGGGAATTCAATTGTTGCACGAAAGGTATTCGAGGAAATGGTTGAGAGGAAGAGGATCATTGTTTGGAAGAGTTCTGATGATCAATCCATAGCTCTGATCTCTTACCGTGTGGTCATTAATGCTATGGTGATCAGCGAGCACAGAATGAACAACTCCCAAATCAGCAAACAAGATCAACCCGAATCTACGAGGCCATCAGTGCTCTTGGTGGCACCGCCGTTAACTTTGCTTGATTTTATTCGATGTTTGAAAGAAAAAAAAAAGACAATTTTTGGACTAATTGAAACATACAATTTGTTCAGACGCTCTATTTCGACTGAATTATAATAAAAAAAGAAAAAGAAAACAAGAGCGTCTAGATAAATTTTATATTTCAATTAATCCAATAATTATCTTTGTTTTGGTTCAAACATGGAATCAAATCAAGTAAAGTTGATGACAGTGGCACCATGAGCACTGATCTCAAAGATCGTCAGGGATCGGCCTCATAGATTTGGATTGGTCTTGTTTTCTGATACGTGAGTTGTTCATTATGTGCTCGTTGATGAGAATACCACAAGATTAGTGGATCAGAAAAGTGCAGATCGACTGGATCAGGTGTTCAAGTCAGAAAGGTATAATGGGACAGTAGAGTGGATTTTAGATGGCACAGAATGAACTTAGCCATGTAATAAAAAAAGATGGTTCCATACAAGAGGCCAAGTTTTCTATTGTCGACAAACCAGCAGAGGAGAACGATAAAGCTTAGTATAGGACAACATCACAGTGACAGAGATTATAGACTAGATTATCTCATGTTATTTACAAGAGCGTTAGCAACTGATTTTTGGACAGTTCTGGATTGAAATGAAAGGTTGAGATCATTTTCAAATACAAAATAGACAACGACTAGTTCATGAGCCTTGTCTATTTTCAAACAACTCAGAGCCTCACAAATACTTGAAGGAAGTGTCTTATAGAGACTTACTCATTTAGAGAAAAAATCAAGAGAGGTCTAATAAATCTCTTCAAGGAAGGTGTTTAGTGTTGTAGACTATATCAACTGTGTACTCTGTCACAAAAGGTTAAGGATAAAATAAAAACTCTAACGTAGTGAAATACATCTTAGTTTTGTTACACTGGCCACTAAGGAAAGATTGGACTTATGTTTAAGAGTTCGATTGAACTCAATTATGAGAACCACTATAAATCCTTATGCATGTTTTTTTTCTTGCATTTATCTTCGATTGATTGTTCTAATTAGAAAATTAGGTAAAAAAAAACAAGTTGAAAATTCTGCATAGTTAAGAGAAACAAATTCATTGTGCCTTAGTAGAGCTCATACTCTACCGAGTTAGCAGAGTTTCTTCATTACTATTAGAAGAGAAAATAAAAGAACCTTAGAGATTTAAAATCTCAATTAGCCTATTCCACCCCGCCTTCGTCTTCTAGGTTTATTTCGAGGCACAAGGACTTACATGAAGGTCAAATGAGATCGAACAAACATAAACGGATAAAAATGAGATGATGAACGAGTCTAGGCCACAGAGGGCTCAAAACAGTTGGCTGTAAGTGGGTGCTCAGAATCAAGGTGGGAGGTACATACAAATCTCGATTGGTAGCCAAGGGATACTCTGAGAAAAAAGGTGTGGAGTACAATGAAATTTTATCTTCAATTGTGAAGCACACCTTAATTAGACTGATTCTCACATTGATAGCAGCATATGACATGCAGGTAGAGTAAATGGATGTGAAAACATCATTTCTTCACGGGTATCTTAAGGAGACCATCTACATGGATCAACATGAGAGATTTATAGAATTGGGCAAAGAAGAGTTGGTCTGTAGATTGAAGAGATCGTTGTACGACCTAAAACAATCACCTAGGCAGTGATACAAGCGGTTTGACGGGTTCTTGGTGACGGATGGGTACTCTCGAAGTGAGTATGATCCTTGTGTTTATTACCATTTTTATGGTGATGGTTCTATTTGTTGCTCAACTTATATGTGGATGATATGCTCATTGCTGTTAAGAGCAAGAAGGACATTCTTCAGTTGAAGAAGATGTTAAGCAAGGAGTTTGAGATGAAGGATTTTGGTGCTGCAAAGAAAATCCTTGGTATGGAGATTAGAAGAGACAGAGCAACGAAGAAATTATGGTTGACTCAACAGGGTTACGTTGAAAAGGTTTTGGAAGGTTTAGTATGATAGATACAAAATCTATTTCCACTCTTTTAAATGTGCAATTCAAGTTGTCTGCTTAAATATACCTAGACTCACAAGAAGAGGTGTAGCGTATGTCTCTTGTATCGTATGCTAATGTGGTTGGGTGTCTAATATATGCCATGTTTATACCAGATCAGACATTGCTCAGATAGTTGGTGTAGTCAGCAGGTATATAGCGAATGCAGGTAGAGAGCATTGGAATGCTGTGAAGTGGATTTTCGCTACTTGGCAGGGACTACAGATTGTGCCATCTTGCTTGAAGGTCGCCAGAGTGCAAAGAGTGATGTGATTGGGATGATTGATGCTGATTATGCTGGTGACATGGATTCCAGAAGGTCTACGAGTGGGTATTTTTTACTTTCTGTGAGATGGAGATCTGTGTTGCACGATGTTGTTGTCTTCTAGGGAAGCAGAGCATATGGCATTAACAGAGAGCATATGGCATTAACAGAGGATGAAAAAGAGACATTATGGTTGAAGTACCTGGTAGAGGAGCTTGGGTTCAAGCAGAAAAAAGGTGTTCGCATGTTATGTGACAGTCAGAGTGACATCTACTTGGCAAGAAATCAGGTGTACCATGCTCAGACGAAGCATATTGTGTTTGTTATTACAAGTTTAGAGAATGGTTGATTTTCGAGGTTATAGATCTGCAGAAAGTTCACACTAAGGAGAATGCGACAAATATGCTTATCAAGATAGTACCCAAGATCAAGTTTGAGCGTTGTTTAAACTTGATCAACGTTTTTTTATGCTGAGTTTGTTGTGGAGCATCCCCACCATACGAAGGGGGACGAGAAGACATATCAGGCTGTGGCACGGGAGTTCGCTAGTGAGTTGCTCTGGTATGGATCGTGATGTAAATGCCAAAGATGAAGATTGTTATTTTTTGGCATTGAATTTTTTACTTTTGTCCCTTATAAATATATCCTTATTATGTAGAATATATCGTGATATAAAATACTCGTTGGCATATCATGGTCCAATGATTGTCTAAGTTTCTCTCAAAAACCCATTTCTCATTTACTTCTTATACTTGGTTCAGCAACCAAGGTTTTCCATATCAAAAATCGTGTCAGATTCTGTTTTCAGAAACTGAAATGGTTCACTAATATGGAACAGTATTCGACCGATATAGCTGCTATGGTCCGATACGACAAATCGTGACGACAACTACCACCACCCAGGTGCTCCGGTCGGATGAGTTTGAGATTACTTGAGAGTGTAGATCGAATGAGTGGTAATCCTTCTTTCTTCATGAATATAATGGAATCGGCCATTGTGCTTCTAGCACTATGTTCTAACTCCAGAAACGATGTCAACTATCAACTAAGTTTACAAGTAAAAGAGAAAAAAGAAAAAAGAGAGAGGTTAAAGAAAAGTATGATGTTTATAGTATCTCCAAGGAGCATAAATGAAGAAAGCCCTATGAAGAACACATTAAGCTACATTGTTATAAGTCATGCTATTGCTAGTGCAGCATGAAAGCTCAAGGTTGGCCTCAAGATTGGCTTGTTAAGAGCCTGCTCATGCTCATTTAGTTGCTAAACTAGTTGAGTTTGAACAAAAATATATATCCAGCCTTAACTTATGCTTTGGTCGTTTGTTTTGATCCATTGCATTTTCTGCTTGTAACTAGGGCTCTTATGTCCACTATTGTTCACTTCCATTCTATCTTGTTGTCTCAAGGCATTTTTCCAGCGGTGGTGGAGTGAACAAAGTGAGATTGTCCAAAATATAGTGAAGGAGCTTGTGAGATCTGGTCAACTAGAATTAATGTAAGATATTCTCTAGTTCATGAATTTGTTTTCCATGTATAAGTAGCATACATAATTTCTATTCTATTTTTTTTTTCATTTGTTTATCTTTCTCATGTACATGTGAGCTGTTTTTCTATGACTACCTCTCATATGCTTTTGATTATTTCGACAACTAACTAGCCAATAGTTCTCAAGTATCTGGAGTGAAATGTTTCCCTTTCATCATAAGCTACTTTGTAACGGGTATGTATTCATTGTTGCATTGCTCAGAAATGGG
>LIEC01006225.1:0-29053 GCA_001925005.1 Drosera capensis
AAGCCTGCTCCATCCTTGAAGCCGTGGCAGATCTCAATTCCTCAACCAGCTCTACCCTGTCAGCTGGTGCTTTTGCTGATGTTAAGCATAAAAGCGCCTTATCAAACAACCCCTCGAATAGAGGAAACAACATCAACTTCTGTTTTTCAGCCAACTCTGCTGGCAAGAAAAGGTTAGAAGAAGAAGCAAGGGATTCTTTAGTAGTGGAATCAGAAGTGAATGCAGGTAGTGATGATCTAATGGCACCCAGCATCCACAAGTATGTGACATTGAGAAAGAAGGGTATAGATGACAAGGAGCAGGAATCGTCGGGGAGCAATAGCTTTGTGGGCAACCAACTTAACAACTGGGTTCCTTCTTGCTCTGGGGAGCCCAACTCGGCTGATTCAACAGATTGCTTCACATCATCAAGGTCCAACACTAGAGGAAAAGAAGGAAGTGGCCACCTGGATGTTGAGAAGGCGAGAAACAACGAGGAACCACACAGGAAAATTAGCAAGATCAGAAGGGAGTCATCAAATAAGCAACAAAATGGAACTAAGAATGCCAGGTCGGGTGGCGCTGGTAAAGGTAGACTTCATGGTGTTGCTAATCCTGTCAAAACTATTTCAGCTTCAACTTGAAAGCCAGTACTTGAAATAACCCAGTCTCGTGTTGTAAGCAGTAGGATAGAAGAGTTGCATTCTTGCAACAATTCTGTTATCCTAGACTTTGAATTCCATTATGCTTAACTGCTCAAGGAAGTTATTTTTCTCTGCGGCCCTATTCATATCGCTCATGTTCTGATATCATGGTGAGAAACTCAATCCGTCAAAAGCTCCAAATGGCGATTATCCTAACAAATCGTGTCATAACGGTATTTCTCAATAGGGTCATTTTTCCATTAGACTAGCCAAAAGTTGAACGAGTTCCTGATGGCAAGGCCCATCTACAAAACAGTGTACACACACATGTAAACACAGGAAAAAGAAGCTCCTGAAATAGCAATGGAATCACACCTTTGCTTGCGAATGAAGCAACTAATAAAACAAAAAGAAGTTTGAGTGAATCTGTATGCACCTTGACAGTGTATACGGGAATACAACCGTGTCCGTCACCTTTAGAAGACGTATGCAATCAGTTACTTTCACTCTTTGATTTTCTTGTACAGCTGACTATTATTTCGTTGGAAAAACTTTGCTATAGTTTAAATTAATAAAAGTTGCTTATTCAACAAAGGTTGAAATGGAAACCAGGAAAGCTTGAAACGCAGGGCACTTTCACACACGGTGTTGCTTGCTTCATAAAGAATTTTCAGCAGAGATACATGCGCAACAAAATCTATACATCAACAAATATCTAGTCTTGTTTTCTTCCTCTATTGAATCAAATCATAAAAATATGCGAAATGAATTTATATACAATGTATATATTAAATGATACATTACGAACAATTGTTATATATATCGGCCTCTTTTTTATTACGGTTGATTTAAAAAATCAGTTAACTTGCACATAATCAAGAAATATTATCACAAAACTATCAAAGTACATAAATGATAAGATCATAGATATTTTATACATAGATATGTAGCTGCTCCCCTGAATGAGTACCTTTGCACACCATACCCACACACACGCTTTTGTTGTTATTCCCATTTAGCACTTTGAATTGGTAATAGGAGTACTATTCATTCCTTCGTAAATTTTCTTCACACTGGAAAAATTTCTTTGTTTATTTTATTAAGTGCATCTCGAGTATCTTCAAACATCACAATCATACATATTTCATAAATACCATTCATTTCTTTCATGGCTTGTTAACTCTCTCATTACCAACTCCATAACAAACAAACATTAATCTCGTTAACATGGCTGCTGATCGTCCTCCGAAAGTCTACCCCGCCACAGCCGAAAATGATGTGGAGGCGACACCCCCACCTCCACCTGCGCCCACCTCCCCACTCATCCCGCCAAATAGCACCAAGTCGTCTGAAGCAACCAACGTAGACGTGGTCTACCCACCCCCTCCACCCCGGAACATCCCAGTCTCCTACTTAGACCCGCCAAAACGACGATCAGGATGCTGCGGCAGCTGCCTCGGCCGCTGCCTCTGCTGTATCCTTTCCGTTATATTGGTTGAACTTGTCATCGTTGGCATCCTGGTGGCTGTATTCTTCCTAGCATTCCACCCCAAGCTCCCGCACTACTCCGTCAACACCCTACGGATCTCATCGTTCAACCTCGCCAGCAACGGAGCCCTCTCAGCCACCTTCGACGTCAACGTCACTGCTATCAACCCCAACCATCACATAGGGATATACTACTTATCAGGGAGCAATGCCGGGGTGTGGTACGAGGGCCAAGAGCTGTCCCAAGGGAGCCTGCCCGTGTTCTATCAGGGACATGAGAACACGACAGTTTTGGACGTGAGTTTGTCGGGGCAGACGAACAATGGGACGGCGCTGGTGTCCTCGGCGGAGCAAGAACTGAAGCAGAATGGTGGGGTGGGACTGGAGATGAGAGCTAGGGTCAAGGTGAGGGTGAAGCTTGGAAAGTTGAAGCTGATGAAGATGAAGTTTAAGGTGAACTGTGATTTGGTGGTTGATAGTTTGACAACCGAGACTGATATTGGGGTTAGCAGCAGTTCTTGTCATATTAAACCTATTTTCATCTAGTAAATTACGTGAGTTCTTTCTGGTTTTTGTATTTTGAACATTTTGATTATTTCCTGCATCACATTTGTTATATCTTTTTTGCTTCTCCTTCTATTTATATAAAGGAGAAGAGTATATATACTTCATATGTTCTACTCAATCTTAGCTTAGCGCTTATAACTCTTAGAAAAAATAGCATCGAGCTTAACCTTTATGTGTTCGATCCATATTCCCGTCTCAAATCCAAAGGTTAGATAGATGGTTTAACAAACAAGGCAATTTCTCAAATCCAAAAGTTAGATAGATGGTTTAACAAACAAGGCAATTTCATATCTATTACCTACCGATTCTATACTCTCAACATAATGTTACCAAGAGGAAATCAATCAGACTGTTTTCCCAAATTGATCATGTCATTACGAAATGTACAACAATCCTGCTACTACCATATTGCTGGACGGGTGATTCTAATTTGTTACCGGCATCAATACCACGACAGACGCATAAAGAAGCGAGAGAGCTGCCGTGGAATTGACATGACAAAGCGTTTTTTCATCCTAACATGCGACACAGATGCTTGCGACAGGTAGAACAAGTATTACCAAACACAGCAAGATAACGGACTTGTGCAACCACCTGACTTTTTTCTGCTTTCATACTTCTCCACCCGCGTAACCAAAAAAGTCTTGGTCTTTGTTCATCTACCGTCCACTTTGCTGCGAAATAGTCAGCTTGATGTGACCTTTTCTCTTTACAAGGTCCGTTGGTTCACAAATTCCTCCGAGAAACTGTTGCTATCAACACAAAGAAAGAGTAGTCTTAGGCAAAATGTACTCCAGTTGAAACTAAAGGCACAACGTTCGTGTCCTACGTGCTCACTCTCGAAAAACTTCAATGATCATATGTTCACAATGATCATCCATAAACATAAAGAATTCCTAAATGCCGACGTTGCATTTCTAATATATATGACTGAAATCTAATTTTTAAACATCCAAATGATAAAACCATAACCTGCAGCAATCAAGGTAGTTTCTGCAGTAATAACTCCAATTTTTCTGTTATACACACTAATCACTACAACTTCATGATAAATGCCACCATCTATGTAATCAAGGCGGATCATTCAGAAACCAATTAGATACTATTCATACGGTTTTAAAGGCAACCATTCTGTGTCTTCAAGTAGATCCTCCTAAGGCAGACCATTCAGCAAAGAAACAGGTCACCCCCGGAATCTTCAATGCGATGAGAAGGGACAACAGGCCTACCTTCTTCAACGAGAAGTAAGAAGAGCACTCAGAGATCTGCCTGCTCCAGCTCCACGGTTCCGTCCCTGCATCAGCTGCACAAATGAAGCATCATAATTCATGACTACTGCAAAAGAACTTTTTGGAAAGCAAGAGAAATAGATTTGACTCACTTTCTCATGGTTAAACAAGTCCTCCGAAATAGCTTCTGTTTGCTTTCTCCTTTTCTCTTCCTGTACAAGATCATTGACTTCCTTGTTCTCATAGGCGGACTCCCTACAACAAGGGAAGAAAAACAAACAGAAAATAAGGGGAGATCATGTTATAGGACCGGTAGCAAAATATCGAAATAAAAACAGAATGAGCATATACTCATTATAAAGAGTCGAACATACGAATATGGGTCTTTAGCAAATGGAATAAGATTGTTGAAGCTATTCCCAGATTCAATTGCAGTCTGCACGTTCACCAAATAATATGATGTTAATATTAATAATACGGATCTATAACAAATTCTTTCTAGTGTGGAAAATATCCACCTGCTTGCAATTCCCAAATTACAAGAATGTTTTATGTGCCCAGCATCCAAAGCAAAATCCAAAACACTAATTCTAGATCATTTTTATTAGATCAGTCAAATCTTCAACAGTACTCTCATTAGATTGTTTCTTCCTTTTTTTTCCCCAATCGTACTAATATTCCAGATCCAGAAGATGAAATGATTGAGCATAATATTCACACAAGTGCAAAATTAGATGTTTCAATCTTAAATCCTGTTTGAACACACAAACGTTACCTTTCTGAATCGCTTGAAATTGATTACATCTGCAGCAGAAGCAGTAGATGTAGGGGGATTAACTCTCCTGACGATAAAATTCCGGATGTAATGTATATCTTGGTTCGCACTCTCAGAGTTGGATTCCATTTCCATAGAAGTCGCTCCAGTGTTCCTCCGCACAAAGTTTTCATATTGATCATTTCTTGAGGATGGACCACTGACATCATCAGATGCCTTCCTTTCATAATCAGGCACAGCAGGGCAATTATCCTGTTCCTCAACCATCGAGGTACTATATCCCTCCCTGGCATTTGCTGCTAGGCCCTTTTCAACCGACAAAGGAGCAGCCTCCTGCTGAGGTAACTCATCTTGGATTTGGCATTTAGCTCGTTCTATTGTGATCTCGGCAGGAGCTCCATATGATGCTGCTGATTCTGTTTCTGCATCAGAATCTGCAACTACAGTCCCTTCTGTAGAGCATGAAGATGAAATGACAACTGCACAAAGAACACATTCAATTCAATGATCAAGTATTGTACAACAGATTAAGAAAAGCCCACAACAGATCCTCGAGCCAGTCTGTGAGGATAGTCGAATGATTTTCGAACCATCGGGGGAGGCTATTGCAGAGGTGACGACCAAATGGGGCAGCTATTTGATGGGTTATTTCATCTCCGGGAAATTACCGGTGATGACCGTGGAGAGAATCGCAAAAAGCGCCTGGAGCAAGCTGGGGTTGGAGAAAGTGATAGCAGATAAATTTGGTTTCTATTACTTCTACATACCTGAGGCAGCTGCGAGGCAGATGATATTGAAGAAAGGACCGTGGTTTTTTGTTGGAAGGCACATCATCCTACAGCAATGGACCCCGAAGCTGGTGATGTGCAAGAAGGCCCACGATAAGGTGTCTTTGTGGGTGAGCATCCACAATATTCCATTGACATTGTGGACGAGCTCGGGACTGAGTAGCATTGCCAGCCTCATAAGCAAACCACTCTACACGGACTCCTTCGCAGAGAACATGACCAAGATCGCATTTGTAAGAATCTGTGTTGAGGTCTGTGCCGATAAAGCCCTCCCTAACGAGGTCTATGTGAAAATGGGGAGTTCTGTCCTACCCCTAAAGGTTGACTACCAATGGAAGCCACATGTCTGCCCAAAATGTCATGTCTTCGACCATGTGTGTAGGCCACCTACTGTTGCAGCCACTGTCATTGCTCATGTTGTCGACAAGGGCAAGAATATCATTGTTGACAGGACGCTTACCGATGATGAAGGTTTCACATTGGTACGAAAGAAGAAAAAGGCATCAAATGAGATTGTGATCTCAAAGAAGAGTCTGCCAGCTACCCCAAAACCGGTTCCAACGACACTAGGGGAGGACACCAATGGCAGTGATAAGAGCTCCAATGTGCTGAGCAATGACGAATGCGAGGCAAATGAGGAGAGCACGGAGGTCATGGACACAGTTCCAGAGACAGAGTCCGAGATCGCAACGGGAGCAGCTTCCACTAAAGGGAATTCTTCTGCATCCCAGCCAAAGAAAGATGTCGTACTGGACCAGGTTGTGGTTGACCTCACTACCATGGCATCGAAGTCTCTGGGGGCAACCTCTGACAACGCGGCCAATCCCAAAGCGAAGAAAGCCAAGAAGCATAAGACCAAAGCGGGGTGTGACACTACAGCTACACATCCAAAGAGGTAGTCTGCACCTCCCAACTATCTATATAATTTTTATGTTTGTTGGTTTTTTGAATGTAAAGGGTCTAGGACTCCCAATAAAGAAAGCAGAAGTCTGCAGCTTGGTGAGACGGAGGAAGCTGAGCTTGTTTGCCATCCTGGGTACCAAGGTGAAGGAAGAGAAGTACTCGGATACTTGTGCCTCCATGTTTCCAACCTGAAAATCCTATGTTAACTATTCTTGCTCTAATAAAGGAAGGTTATGAGTCGGGTGGGAACCTAAAGTCCTTGACTTCATTCCTTTCTGTACATTAGACCAAGTCATTCATGGGATAATACAGTACGATGAGCAGGGTCAAGATTTCATCATCTCTTTTGTCTATGCTGAGCATATTTTTGTTAGGAGAAGATCTCTGTGGACGGATATTGAAGAGAAGGGGCACGCATTTGATGGCATTCCATGGATGATTCTTGAGGACTTCAATGCAATCAAAGAGGTGGTTGATAGACAGGGAGACACGAACAAATGGCTTCCATCCTTTGATGAGTTCCTTGCTTGTTTTGAAAATGCTGAACTAGATGACCTTAGATACAGAGACGGCATGTACACATGGAGTAACAGAAGTCAAGGAGAGCATGCTTGCTACAGGAAGATTGGCAGGGTTCTGTGCAATTCCAAATAGCAGGCTGAGTTCAACTTCTCTGAAACAGACTTTCTCCCCCGGGATCTCTGACCATTCCCCTGTAGTTGTTCGTGTTGATGAGGGCAGGAAGATTAAGGCACCGTTCAAGTACTACCACTTCTGGTCTATGCATACGGATTTTCTTGTTGTTGTTTATGATGCATGGCAGGTATCTGTTTATGGGTGTGCAATGTTCAGACTCTACAAGAAGCTGGAAGTTGTCAAGCTGAGGCTTCGAAACTTCAGTAGAAGGCACTTCCACGACATATCCAGATAGGTCCAGGATGTTAGAGATGACATGATGAAAACACAACAAACCCTTGAGGTAAAACTCCTTTGACGAACTGCTTACAGAAAGGAAAAGAGAGACGGTCATGAGTTTCTCCCAGTTGAGGCTACAGGAGGAGTTGTTCTACAAACAGAAATTCAGAGTGCAAGGAAGAACAGAAAACGGATTTCAGAGCTCGTTAGCCACGAAGGAACCACAGTCCAAGGAGAAGGCCATTTGCAGGAATTCATTGTGGATCATTTCAGCTCCTTTATGGAAGCTCAACCGCAAACAAACTCTGCGCCTAATCTCATGCATTTTGTGAAGAGGTCGATCCCGGAAGACTACAAGGATCGGCTTACTGCCGAGGAAACTGAAGCGGAGATCCATTACACCTTATTCACCCTTGGTCGGAACAAATCTCCTGATTCTGATGGCTTCTCGGTGGAATTCTTCATTGATGCTTGGGATATAGTCCGGAGTGAAGTGATTCTGGCTATCCAAGAGTTCTTTCAGAACGGTAGGATACTTAAGGATGCTAACTCTACTATGATTGTCTTGGTGCCAAAATGTGATAATCCCACACAGATCACCGACTTCAAACCGATCTCCTGCTGCAACATCATTTATAAGTGCATTGCAAAGCTTCTTGCTAACCGATGTGCCAATGTATTGTTTTTTCTCATTAGTCCTTCGCAGGGTGCTTTTGTGAAAGGCATGAAGATCAGCGATAACATACTGCAAGTCCAAGAGCTTCTCCATGATTATCATCTGAAGCCATACCTCCCGAGGATTGCCTTCAAGGTCGACATGATTAAGGCTTATGACACTCTCAGCTAGAAGTTTTTGGAGCAGGCACTTGGGGATTTTGGATTCCCACAGCAGCTCATATTCTGGATTATGGAACTCACATGTAGTGCCCAGTTCTCTGTCAATGTGAATGGGGAACTTCATGGTTATTTCTCAGCTGAAATAAGACTTAGGCAAGGTGACCCACTAGCCTCCTATGTCTTCATCTTGGCTATGGAGGTATTTTCCGGAATACTTGATGCTCAGACTGGCAAACCGGGCTTTAAGTTCCATTGGAGATGCAAGAGAACTGGCTTATCCCACCTGTTCTTTGTTGATGATGTGCTGCTATTCTCGGATGGGAACTTGGAATCTATAGAGCTGCTCAAGGAGGGAGTTGACCTCTTCTCTTTAGTCTCGGGTCTGCATCCTAACACCTCTAAAAGTGAGTTCTTTGTGACGGGGGATGATACCTCTATCATCGATTCTGCCCGACGTATTTGGGGATTTGGTAAAGGATCTATGCCAGTACGATACTTGGGTATTCCTCTTACCACGAAGCGGTTGAAGGCCAGAGACTGTAGACCATTGATTGACAAAGTTGCTAAACGAGCTGTTAGTTGTGCGAATCGTAATTTTCTCTTATGATGGCAGGTTACTACTTGTCAAACCTGTACTGCAATCCATTCAAGTATTCTAGACTGGAGTCTTTCTGATGCCTAAGAGTGTACTCGCCTAAGAATGTACTCCTTGGGATCGAAAGCATATACAGGAGGTTTCTGTGGAAGGGACTATCATTGGGTGCTGCGGGTGCGAAGGTGGCTTGGAATACTGTGTGTCTCCCCAAGAAGGAAGGAGGATTTGGGTTTCGTCGGTTGCCAACCTAGAACAAAGCCCTCATGTTAAAGCATATTTGGGGTTTTGCTTTGGGGGAAAGGACCATCAAGAATGACTGGGTGTAATGCTAATCTTGTGCGCAACGACAACTTCTGGTCCATGAAGATCCCAAAGGCTGACTCGTGGAACTGGAGGTATTTGTTGTAGGTTAGAGCATTGGCTCAGCAACAAATCAGTTGGAAGATTGGGGACCGGCAATTTATCAAGTTATGGTATGATTCTTGGTCTTCTTTGGGTCCCTTGTACTTAAAGGTCTCCAACACTTTTATCTACAACACTCGAATCCCAAGGGATACTACGCTGCACTCCCTGATTCAAGACTCAGCCTGGCAGCTATCTTCAACTATTATGGACCTGCTTCATGGCTCTCTCCTTCCCGTTATCCATGGAGGGACGGATGTCTATCTTTGAGGTGATGGGAGGAACAGGGAATTCTCGACTGCTCGTGCATGGGATTTTCTCCAAGAGAGGACTCCAAAGATATTCTGGCACAAACTTATATGGTTCAAGGGCAACATCCCCAGACACGCCTTCATTACTTGGCTAGTGGTGCGGCAAAGGCTTCATACTCATGACCGACTTATGGGAATGGGGTTGCTGGATAGTGCTCTATGTGTTTTCTGCAAGAAGAAAGTGGAGGCCCATGATCACTAATTCTTTTCATGCAGCTTCCTTAATCCTTTGATGCAGAAATGGCGACAAAATTATGCCTTGAATTTTGTCCCTGTTGACAATCCCACCTCTACTGCAGGCGTCGTCTCTACTGTAGGCCTTCCCTCTATAACATGCCTTTTCTCTGTTGCAGACCTCACCTCTGCTGTAGACCATGCCTCTACTGCAGACCCCACCTCTGCTATAGGCCTCCCCTCTATTGCAGGCCCCAGCCCAGCTGCAGGATGTCCCTCTACTGCAGGCTCCTCTACTGCAGGTCTCCTCTATGTTGCATCCTGCGTCTCTGCTGGTGACCCTGCTGCGGACTCCTGTATCGGATACTTTGAGGCCTTATACAAGACGTTCAAGGCGAAGAGGACCACACAGATCATTATTCAGCTCCTGTTTTGCAGTTTGGTTTACACCATTTGAAAGCACAGGAATGACATCAATTTTCGAGCCGTAAAATCGTGCAAACATGCTATGAAGACTTACTTGTTCAAAACAGCTATGGACATTGCCTATGCTAGGAAAGAGCGTCTCAATGAGGATTAAAAGAAATTGCTGGCCAACTGGAAAATCAAACTGGATGGCTAAGTTGTTTGTATATATTCATGTTTTGTGAGTTATGTAATCAATCATGTATATAGTGGTTTTACTCGAGGGGAAATTCTTCTAATACTTGTAGCATGCATGTAGGCAACCCTGCATAGAAGCTTATGCTTTTAATCATTAGGCATGGAGATGAGGGGTATGGCTTATGTTGAGCCATCCCCTCTATAGCTTGTACATAAACTTATTATTTTCAATGATAAAAAAAAGCCCACAACAAAGGATTTCTCAAGTCTCAACTTTGCAACTCGTGTGTATACATGGATATTAAACAATGTGAAGTTCACGCAATCGGCACAACATGTCAAATAGAAAAATTAGAAGCAATTAAAGTTCATGGGTACCACCTAGTTGATTTTTGAAACGAATTAGTGTCAACTATAGTCTTCTTAAACTAGGTTTTAGACTTCTAGTAAATCAAGGCATGAACACCATCACAAAAAAGAAACTTACTAGATGGAGATATGAGAACAGACCGGTCCAGGTGCCCTGCAATAACAGCACGAACCAGATCCACCTCATCAATTTTCAGTAAAAAACCTCGGTTCTGCTCGTTGTCAGCTGATCCAGCAGGTATAACATGCACCAAATTGCCACCAAGATCCTGTAGGTACTGGAAAAAGTCAATTACTTAACCTTGGAATTTCAGATATATAACTCACAAAATGATCTCAATAGTAAAGCCACACACAATTATACAAGAAGCAAGCTTTTCCCAAAATCCTAACTAACTGAACGCTAAGGGCATAGCATAGCATTGACCAGTCCATAAGACTATCAATATCAAAAGTATTTTCTACAGCTTAACCGTGCATAGATATATTCCAGTCCATAGCTATATCTATGAAAATATTTATAACAGAAGTTCATCATAAAGCATATGCCTCTAATCAACAACTAAATAAAATACCACAAAATGTTCATGTCATACCTGGTTACTAGAGTCAAAGGTTTCAGTGAACAGAAATTTTGTGCCACCTGCTTCCACCAATGAGGGCAGCTTATTTCCAAACTTGTACTGCAAGTAATACAAGAAAGAAGTTTAGCCGACATAATCTCTTGATCTTTGAACTTATTATGCTTGGTTTCAAATTTTTGGAAGAATACTATAACTAAGCAAGCTGTTTTCCTTCATTTAACAACACCCCCACCCCCAACCATCCTTTTTATTTTTATTTTTTGTCTTTATTTTTTTATTTTTAGGTTGGGTGGGAGTCTGGGACGGTGGCACACAATGCCATCCATGACTATGGAAAGCAATACCATTCATATAAAACAGGACCAATCAATGAATGATCACCATTTCCAAAGATTCCAACATGAATTTGTATTCTTTCAAGCAACTACGGCGAGTTCTAACATCAGCAAGTACTATTGACACGCCATCTAGCATCAGACTTGGAACATAACTGCATGAAAATGAAACAGAACAAAACAGGGTAAAGCACAAAACAAAGGCATCATAGAACGAAGAACTAGGCATAAGGCAAGGATGACACTTACGAACTGCAGCTCTGGACACCAGATTGAATCTTACTATTTGCAAGCACCTGGATGAGCGAACTGTTTCAGACAACAGAACAAGAAGTAATTGAACTAGTACTTGAAATGCCTAACACTCGTGCTAAACCAAAATAAAATAGACGAGTGTCTACTGTCTTAAACAACAATGGTATTGTGTATCTAGTTTGGACAACTCATTCAGCATATGTTGCACGAGTGCAACGATATACAAAATATGTAGCAGGAAAAAAGGAACTTGAGATACGTAGACAATGCCTTGACATTGTTTTCCAGAAAAAAAGGAAAATGATGATGATGATGATGATGCAAGATCAATTATATGCATTCAAGAAGGGGTGCAAAATAAGAGAGAAAAGGGAAGAGAAAAAAAAAAACAATTCGACCACATAAGTTTAATTTCATACAGAACGCACAAACCTAAGCAAGTTAGTGTTGCATCAGATTCATCACAAAACAATGAACAAATGGAGTATAACTGGATATACCTCTAACCACTCATAACGAGCAAAGGGCTTTTCAGTCACTATAGCATCAAGTAAATCTTCATTTACTGGTGTATTTTGATCAACGATGACATGTGTGCAATCTGTACTCCACTTGTGAGTCAGTTGGGCACCTGCAGTACAAGGACAGTAATCACGAATTCAACGAATTTTGAAACACAAATGTGGAAAAAAAAAAAGTGTATAACCATTCAAATAAGATGGGAAATCTATAAATTTTGAATGTTGGAGAAAGGAAAAAGGACTTCAAATTTCTCTGTCAAAATACACTGCCTAATGTTTGAAAATAGATGCCATCAATTAATCAATAAAAAAGATGGAAAATCCAAATGTGAGACTGCAGTTCATCAGATCTAAACAAATATAAGCAGAAGATTGATATGCTGACATAGAAGCTTATCATGTTTCCTATCAGTCAATCAATTATCATTGACATTCGAATGAACGTTTACCCCCAAGGAAGATCTGTTTTATAGGAAAAGGATTCACATACATGGCTTCTAGGGAGAGCTGACAGGTAAAAAAGAATTCACAAAACTGATGTAGAGTTGTAGTACATTATGTCCTAGTTTTGGTAGCCTGGCTGTAACGCCTTTTTTTTCCCTTTGGTTGTTGTTGTAGTAGGGAGGGAGGGAGGGAGGGAGTGGGCAAGAGCAGCTTTTGTCCTCTGGCATTGCCAACTGCTAAGGAAAATTCATGCATATCTACATAGTAAATATAAAATCCCTCATCCTTTTATTTTGTTCTGCTAGAACTAAATATTGCCACATTAACTTGGTAAGAAGCAACCTTTTTCTTTGAAAAGCTTGAAAGAATGCATTTACGTCATGCAAATACAAGTAAATTGATAGAACAAAGCAAAGAAATAGTGCAACAGCAGGAAAATGAAAGTGATAAACTAACAAACAGATCACCAACATGCAACAGACCTATTGAAGATACTTTTTCCTGAATCAATCGAGTCACTGCAGATGCCTTGAAGTTCCTGATGAAGAAAATTAAAGGAACAAAAGAGAACCTGACAGATGAACCAAATCAATTAGACCAAGCACCTGTATACATCCATACAGAAGTTCTGGTGAGGTATCTATAGCTGTCCGAGTTCCTTTCTGAATTTAACTTGATTCAAGTCAGCATGCATACTACAATATGAGCATGCATTACAGAAAACAACTTCAATCATGGTTTTTTTTAATGGATTATCAACTGACAACACCTAAAAAAAATGTGCAGGTCTGAAGTTCAGCATTAACATTTGAAAACTGGCACCAGATAATACAAGTTATTGACTTGTTCTCACTTTATACGCAACCTAAGATAAGGAATATCAATCTATTTGTACCCAACTTTTTCATCATTGTAACGACAAAAAAAGTACCTGTAGGTGGCATTCCCAGTGCCAAAGGAAATCAAATCTCCATCTTGCACAGTCGCTTCTTTGCTCGGGCATTCATGTACTTTAATCTTTGAATCACCATCATGAACAATGAATGTGCCGTATTTTGAGCAATCTCTGATGCGGGCATAAGATTTGATGCCAGAAGATCTGTTCTCGATGCTCCCCAAACAAGCCATTGAGTCAATAAGCATCTCAGCGTGAACACGTGAAACTCCTTTTTCTTTATTAATTATGACATCACAGCCTACACAATAAACAGGTCATAACTCAAGAGAGAAATGAATAGCTTCTACAATATGTTCAATAGTTGTCACTTGTCAGCAAGGAACAGGTAACTTAAGACCAGAATATAACTCCAAACAAGATTAGCAATAAACCTAAAGAGTTAGCAGAATGAAACAAGGATGTAACTTGGATTCACAAAAGATTGACAAATGGAAACAGTGTAGTATGTAACTTTGAATTTGAGTTTCAGGTACCTTTTCGACCAACTTTGTATGTCCCTTGAGAAAAGATGTAGTACTTATCATCGCCTGTAATTGCAAGAAAATGACACATAAGGCTATTTCCCCGGTGATTAAGATCGGTGAGCTTTCATAGAAAATTATGGTTCGAATTATCCGCTACTAAGTATGCCAAAAATACTTCTACATTAAACCACATCCAACTCCAAAGTAGATAATGAAACTTCCAACAGATTACAACTGTCAAATGAAGCCCGGCTATTTTTAGTTTCCCAAAAGAGAAGTGCTAGCTACACGCGCTGAGAGTGAAGTTGAAGCATAGATTAAGAAGCATGGCCCCCTGGCGAGTAGCTATGATGGTGGAGGAAGATAGAAGAATACCAATTCACGGACAAAATACAAGGGAAGTGAACATTTGAACATTCGGCTTTGAAATCATAAATGCGGCGCAGTTCCAAGAACACTGTTCTTATGGAAATAATTTAGCTATTAGTCCTGTGTCATTCCATTTGTTTGGGGGTTCATAAATCAATCAGAAACAAGTCAAGCATGCTATTATCTCAATTGGAAAAGCATGGAGCAATGGTAGATTCATTCCATCAACGTACAAGGGGCAAAAGGGTGCTTGATTATACAGAGTTCTCAACATCGCAATGATAACTTTCCACTTTGACAGCATTTGAACAAGCATAATCACTATCAGTTCAAACGCTGAACCCTATACCCTAAAAAAAGAAGAAGAAACAGCATAAGCAATCGGGGGAGAATTAGATATGAACCTGAACGGGCGTCGAGGGGGAACAGTCCCCATACCATTGTTGTTTATTTGTTTCCTCTCAAATATCCTGTGAATGGAAATCCGCAGAGGGCGGGGTCGAGATGATACGAGGAAATCAAAATGGTACTCACCCACCCCCCGCAGGCCGCAGCCAACCAAAATTTCCTACCCTCGAGTCATTACTTATTGGTAGTCAAACATAATAAGCCCCTTCAATGTTTTCCTTAACGATGAAGATGTTCACAAGTGAACAAAGTAATTCGCTCAAACTTAATTTAGGAAAGATCTTGTTATGGATAAACCAAAGCTTACCGAGGACGAGATCTCAGATGATAAGAAGTAATTTTTAACTGCTTGCAAACATTTTTTTACATAAATATTTGAGCTAAAAAAACATTTATGAAATCAAATTTTGTCCATTTAAAATCACAATATAAAAGACCAATAACAACAAGACCCTAAGTAACAATATTGATACAACTACTTTGGTTAATTAGATTTAGACAATCCAACCATGTTAGAGAGGACATAGAGATATTTTTTCGGTAAGACTCATATCTTTATGATATAAACAAATGTTAAATAATATATATGAATGTATTTATTTATCATCTAAAAATCTAGTTGTATAATTGATTCAATCAATTCAAACAAAAAAGAAAAGAAAAAAAAATCCTTTTCTCAATCTTTTTACAAATTGTGTGATAAACTTCCCGATTTTAGATGATATTTTTTCATTGATTGAGAGGAATTAGGATGATCAGTTAATTTGACTGATAATTGGAGCCTCCATCATCCTACTTTTTCTTTCTCTAACATGCACGAGAAATTGACCACCACAAAACAACTTGTCACCCAGCAGATTTGAATTCTTGAGTTCATGTACATTGCCCTTGTTGGTCCGGGTCGTTTGCCATGTGGGGTAGGGATAATCCCCGACTTACAAGTGTTAATGACTATATGTTTCTTTCAACATAACAACATTTGAATTGTTACGTTTGTTCCAAATTTTCATACATAACAAAGTGTTCAAGTGTCATTAACATAACAACATATTGACATGACATGTGAATTACATACTAAATTTTTTAACATGAGAAATGTATAATTTAAAAATCATAAAAACAACAATATTGTTCCAAATATGAAGATACATGTTCCAAAGATGAAATATCCAACTTTTAAGAAATATAGAAAAAAATATTACAAAGTCGAAAACAACTACATATTCATGCCATCGTCATCATCATCATCACCCGTGGATGGTGGAGGAGGAATTCCCGCTTTAGTGCTAACCGACTAAGATAATATGTCGAGTTCCAATGATGTTGAATGACCGGTGTATTTTTCAACTGGTAAACAGCAAGTGCACTGGTCGCGTAATAATTGATAAATAAATACCGGATTATCGAACCCACATGGATTATGTAAATAATTATTGAAATTATGTTATCCTTATTTTATCTAGACAATAAAATGAGTGATGATTATCTAATTAATATATATTATATATAATGAGTGAGAAGTGGGTAAGGCTTAAAGTTGTAAATTTATATCAATATAATATTATTATGGTTGTGATTTATATTTTTATGTAACAACAGGATTTCCTGAAACCTTAATATTTTCTCTCGAACAATACTAACACTATTATTGTTTAACAATCCATATTATTTCTAATATGAATTTAGAAAAACAGTAATGCATTAAATTTTATGAAATCCTTTTATCTTCAACATAGGAATGTGATATCTATGTCTATAACTGCTGCATGAATCAAATTATATATTTTTATATCAATTTAATACATGGTGTTTATTACTTGAGCATTTATATAATATCTCCTCTCGGTCTCAATTATATGATATATATCATTCAAAAGGTGATCAATCTAGTGAAAGCATTAAGAGTATAATAACCACTTAATCGTGAAATATATTTATCACAACTTTAATAATAATACATATTTATAAATTTAACAATCCTTTACCTTAGCCTTATGAAATTCAGTTCATAATTTCAGTATTTGGAGAATAAATCACACATTCAATGAACTAAATTTAGAGTAAATAAATTTAAGAGAAATAAACCGAAATTGAGCTTTGGGCTGAATTGATGTAGTTGGATCGAAAGAAATTGGGCTAAAGTTTAATGGGCTTTGAGCCCAATTCCCTTCAAAAACCCTAATCTTTCTTCATCTTCCTTTCTTGCAAACGGCCGTCGTCTCTCCTTCTCTTTTCTTTACTTCCTTCTCCCTTCTTCCTCCAAACAACCAAGCCACCACCTTGCCTAGCTGCACTGCCTTGTGCACCGCAGCCGCCACGCTTCGCCTCGCCTCATCGGAGCAGCAGCTTCCTTGCCTCGCACCCGCAGCTTCAACTTCGTCGCACCTCTCCTCAGCCGCGCTGGATTGCTTTGATATAGAGAACACTATGTATTACAGTATATGTCTGTATATCTCTCTATGTATATGTGTATATCTATCTATATTTATAGTATATCGTTCTATGTATCCCTCTTGCCTTTTATAGATGAATTCGTAGCAATTCATCCTCGTTTGAATGTTTGAACGCGCATTGGAAATCCGCCAAATTTTGATGGCTGTTTTGACACCTTGTGGCGGCAAATCTGTGGTCGAAGGATATTGTTGAATTTATCCCTTGTTTTGTTGAGTTTGGCGGTGGTCTTGGATTACGACGGTAGATGGCAGCTGTTTGGTGTGTGAATTGGCGATGGTTGCTGTGTTTGCAATCGTAGTTGGCTGCGTCTGATGTCCCATTGAAAAATCATTGCCCTTGATTCCATTGGTGTCTCTATCTTCTGGAAACAAAAGAGGTTTTGATTGAGATGAATTATTTTTCAATGGCGCAGAAGTGGTCAACAACTTGTACATGTAATGATGCATCAGTAGTATACAACATTTTATATAAGAAAATTATGCACGCTTGAAATTCCAATGATAGTGTACCACGATACTATATGCAATTTGATCAATATTTTTACTCTTTTTATCAAGAAAGATTCTCAATTTATACAAACAGTAAATTTTCTTATGAGATATAAAAATAATTATGTTTCACATATTTTTCATCAAAATATTAAGCAAAAGTAGGTTGAATTCATGTAAAAATCTTCCCGATCATTGAACATCCAACAAATGTTTCAAATGCTTCATTCTCATCTCCTTGTATAAAACCTTGAATTCTCGTGCTTTCTTTCCACTACTATTAGCAAAGATCATAACATCACGGATACATTATACATAGTGTCCAATAATTCATATTTGAGGCCATCTATAAGTATAAGGTTTATTATATGACAAAAACATCTAGTATGGAGTAGCATATCATCATACATAGGATCCAAAATGGTTTTAAACATTTGAAGCATATCTATCTATATTTATATAGATAGATATCTCTCTATGTATATGTGTATATCTATCTATATTTATAGTATATCGTTCTATGTATCCCTCTTGCCTTTTATAGATGAATTCGTAGCAATTCATCCTCGTTTGAATGTTTGAACGCGCATTGGAAATCCGCCAAATTTTGATGGCTGTTTTGACACCTTCTGTCATTGTTTGAAGCATTATCAAAAGATATACTCAAGATCTTATCACACAACTTAAACTCAAGTAGAATAATCAAAATCAAATTATAAATTTTCTCACTATTATGAGGATAAGAAAATAATGTAAAAGCAATGATAAGTTTTTATGAGTATCAATCTTGAACCCAATGAACGGTCAAACATAGTAAGGAACTTGAAAACCACTGGTCCAAACATCGAAGGTAATATAAACTTTTCCATTATAAACTAAAAATATTTGAATCAATTATTTCATTTCATCAAGGTAAAGTTTTAAAACATCCGATCTAATGGTGTTTTTATGGTTTCTTTGACAACGAGGTTATAATACATTTTGAACATACCTAGTAAATTTAGAATTGTCCACAAAATTTCAAGGTAATTCATTATGGACTATGAATTCGGCTAGCATTTCACGTTGGCGGGGATGATTATATGTCCACAATCCTTCCGCATTATTCAATTGGGTTTTGTTCCTTAGGGACATTTTTCTATGCTTTGAAAAATGTGAAGTACATTTACCCGTCGAGAAGATCTTAACACAGATTTTGCACTTATCTTCGATCATCTTCCCATTTTCTCCGATAACCTTATCGAAATACAACAAACACTCTGAACCTTTCCACGATGAAGAAGCGACGGATGCAATATTTTATTATTCCTCTTAGGATTGAGGAATCCCTTCGCCTTGCGGAACAATGTCGAGAACATTGAATTGCCTTCCGATATCATCATTGTCGACATTTTATATATTTTGATTTTGGGATGAGTGAGCCATTATTATTAATGATTTATAAAGGATGAGAAATAAAAAAAGAGTTTTAGGGGATTGAAGAGTTTGATTGTAAGAAATATGAAAGATTTTGTGAATATGAGGTATCCTACTTGTTTCTTATACATAGACAACCTTCAAAAAATAAGTTAGACAAAAAAAACCCTCAAAGTATAACCGTTTTTTGACCATTGGTAATGTATTTTTGCCTAATATTTGAAAAAGTAACCGTTGTGAAAATATTATTGAAAAATAAAATCATCAACGGTTTTGTTTTCGAAGAATCGGTAATGGTTGTCAAGAATAGGCTATGGTTTTTGGAAGGATTTCTTTCCTTCCAAAAATCGTTGACATAATCTAAATTTCCGTTCAGGTTTTTTAAAAATCATTAACAATTTTTAATAACCGTCAATACACAGCGATGTTAGCAAAACCATCTTATGATTTCTTTATAAAACGCAAGGGAATACATCATTATTTTTGTATCCTAATTTAATCAAATACTCACTGAGCCGATTATACCACATATGACCAAATTGCTTTAAAACATACAACTATCATTGTAGTTTAACTCAGTATAATTGATTGGAATTTTGTGTCTCTGGCACATTTAATCCTTCAGAGATTCTCATATAGATATCCTTATCAAGGGATCTGATAGGAATGTGCAATCCCTTCGTTTGTATAGAAATTGATATAACAAAACTTAAATGTATTAATTGTAATATAGTTAGGATGTTGAGGCTAGAAGTCAAGTAGGTAGTTGCAGTCTAAGTTAGATGCAAGAGTGCAGATGGTTGCACATGTAGAGGCATAGTGCAGAACACCAGATGCATACTACTACGAAGACTTTGAATGAAAACCAAGTATATTGACAAGCAACGAAAGAACATGAAGGCTTCACAACAAAAGACTGAGGTTGCAGACCAGGACCAACACGACAAGACATAAACTAAATCAGAGACTGTGTAGACGAGATGTTACAGCAGGGACTATGTGCAGACGAGATCATGCAGCAATCTGAATTGCAGTAGAGATAATTGCCAGTATGGGGTCAAAGGGTTGAAGTTAGTCAAGTGAAGATTCAAGTTAAAGTATCAACGATACTAATTCTGGAGTCAGTGGACTGCCATCATTAGAAACGAGATAGTGGAGACATCAGTGGTCTGCCAATATCAGAAACGAGATAATGGGGAACATGAGTGCACTGTCAGAAATAATACGTTGCAACAAGGTTCGTTCCTTCAACCATATAAAAAGGAACCGTTGAAGCTCATTGAAGTAAAACTGTTGAATAAGATTAAAATGCAAGCGTGAAAAGCAATATATATTCAAAAAGGCATACTCAAGAGAGCTGAATCGAAAAGATATAGAAAAGAGAAATATCACTAGTCTCCAGAAGAACAACTCTTGTAGTAGAGCTCAAGACTTAGAGCTGTGCAAAGATCTAGCTTCTCTGTCATTCATACAAGTTATAAAACTTGTGAAAATGAGTTTCTTGTAAGCTGAAAAATAAGAAGATAGTGATATTTTCCTCTTAGGCTGACTACACTGGTCACTAAGGGAAGACTGGACTAAGCTCTCAATTATCATTTGATATCGAGTGTCTGAACCAGTATAAACTATGTGTGTTAATTTACTGCTTTCATTATATTGATTTTAGAATTGCTCCTAATAAATCATCACACCCGAAATAGAGATAAAGACTAAAAAAGAGTCATAAATCTCAAATGCAGATGAGAGAGTCTCATCTGCAGACTATCTGAGTAGTCTGCATACTACACCAGTCTCCACAAGATCATTAAAGTCTTATACAACCTATTCACCCCTCTTTAGGTTGAAACTCAAACCCTACAGGTTCCATATAAATATGTCATCACAA
Organism: Drosera capensis; assembly: GCA_001925005.1. Lineage (NCBI taxonomy): Eukaryota > Viridiplantae > Streptophyta > Magnoliopsida > Caryophyllales > Droseraceae > Drosera > Drosera capensis. The sequence continues at coordinate 21,161 of LIEC01006225.1, forward strand.
TATCCGTGAGCCTGGTTTTAATATTTCTCATGGTTGTCAAATCAATGAGAAAATGAAAAATGATTCCATCCATTACTGAAGAATATGTTTTCTCATAATCTGCTTGAGGTATTTATGAGAATCTTTGAGCTACTAATCTATCTTTATATCTCACAATCTCATTCCTTTTGTTTCGTTTCCAAACGAAAACCCATTTATTTTCCACTGGGGTAATGACATTTGGTGTTGGAACTGTAGGCCCAAACACTGTTCTTTTAAACAAAGATTGCAATTCTACCTTGATTGCATCTTTCTATTTTGGTCAATCCTCCCTTTGTTTACATTCCTTAATACTTCTGGGTTATACTTTTCTTTTAAACAAAGATTGCAATTCTATCTTGATTGCATCTTTCTATTTTGGTCAATCCTCCCTTTGTTTACATTCCTTAATACTTCTGGGTTCATGAGACATATCAATTTCTAATGCAGTGGCATATGCAAATATGTCATCAATAATGACATCTTCACGATCCCATACTTGATTTCTAAGTATATAATTGATCGAGATTTATTGATTTTCAAGCTGTGCAATCTCATCAATGACATTATCCTTTTCAGGGGATAATTCCTTCTATGAGATTTTTGTCTCTTCTTGGACATTCGAGATAACATTTTTCACTTCTTTTTTCGCGGTATAGTGTCTTGCACATGTTGCTCTTCCACGCTTTAAGCGTGGTTTATCATCAAGAATATGAGAATTTACAAGGTCTTTACTAACATCCTTCTCATGAGGTATATCTATTCTTGATGGCATATTTAGTACAGGTATATGCGACTTCATAATTTTATTTGCATCATTAAAAATATTAGGTATTTGATTTGCAATTAATTCCTTTTACTTCATTTTCACATTGATTTGTACGCATATCTATTTCATGTAATCCCATTACCTCTCAAGAAAATTCTGAATTTGATTTAGGTAAAACTTTATTTTTGCCCAAAGTGCGAAATAATGTTTCATCAAAATAACAATCTGCAAAACATGTCGTAAAAGGATCTCTAGTAAAAGGTTCAAGATATCTTATAATAGAAAACAAATCAAAACCCATATAAATTCCAAGTCTTTTTTGTGAACCCACCCTAGTACGTTGTGGTAGTGCAATATGAATATATACAGCACATCCAAAAAAATTTATATGTAAAATATTTGATTCTTGACCTTTTATAAGATATAATGGGGAGAATTTGTCATAAGCCATTGGCCAAATAAGAATAAGATTTGTAGTATATAATATCGTATGTCCCCAAGCAGAGATAGACAATTTTGTCTTCATGAGTAGAGGTTTAGCAATCAATTGAATTTTTTTTATCAATGACTCGGTTAAACCATTTTATGTATGAACAAGGCGTTCTATTGAGATATCTATTGACATGCAATATTATCAAATGTTTTTAAAGTGAATTCTTCAGTATTATCAAGATGAATAGATTTGATATAATTGCCAGAAAAATGAGCTCGTAATTTAATAATTGGAGTGAGAAGTTTAGTAAAGACAACATTACGAGTAGAAAGAAGACATACATGAGACTATCTTGTAGAAGCAGCAATCAGGACCATGAAAATATCTAAATGAACCAGATGGTGGATGAATTGAACCACAAATGTCTCTTTGAATCCTTTCAAGTAATAAAGGTGATTAAGAAGATAGTTTTGATGAAGAAGGTTTTATGATTAACTTACCTTGTGAATAAAGAATACAAGAATGACTGTTATTTTTTTAAAACACTCTTTTGATTCTTAAGAGGATGACCATTGATATTTTCAATGATACGACGCATCATCGTAATACCTAGATGATCAAGTCTCTCGTGCTATAACAAAATCGTGTTAGGATCAATGCATATTGAATCCATAACATTATACGACTCAATAACCTTGATTTTGATAAAATATAGATGGAAAAGTCAAAAGTTTTTCAAGTATTTGTTTGGTTCCAAAAATAAAAGATGTCATATAAAGATATTGTTTATCATCTTTACTTGTACTTTCCAAATGAAAACCGTTAAGAAGAATATCCTTAAAACTTAAAAGATTTTTTTAGAGTTTTGGGAGTATAAAACATGCTTGACATTAATTTGCGTACCATTTGATAGTATAAAATTAGCACTTTCAAAACTATCAATGATCTTTTAGGTATTAGAGATTGTATTAACATTTGCGGGGTGAAAAGTGGAATATGTTTTGTCTAATAGTTTCTCCTCAGATATAGGCTTTTCACATAAAACCATACGTGAGGTAATACTGAACAAGAAAGAATTATATTCTTACATAAATTTAAAATCTTGTAACCTCATAGTATGTCATTTATACTTGGCATTTGGAAGAAATATCAACTTCTGGTGGTGATATCTTCCTTTCAAACTAATAAATAATACATATAGATTTTTGATAATAAGATATTCAGATTTCAAGCCCTCATAGAGATATTGGCTCAAGAAAATTAGTGCTTGAGCATTTTTTTATGGGTGTTGTTTCGTTATTCTTCACTATAATATGTTTTTAGACATTTTACATCTATGTGTAATTTAATATCAAGAATCCACGATAGATAGTTTTCTCATGATGGGTCTAATGCTTTGAATTTCAACTTTGTGAGCTTTATTATAACTCTCTAAACACGTCAAAGTGATACATATTAAGCTTATTTATTTTTAATGAAAAACATATACAAAATATGGATATAGCAGTTCGAAGGTAATAATGAAATTTTTTAGTTATTACCATTTTTACATAATACTGTGATTTATTGTACATAAAAATATGTACATAATATCTTATAAATAAACTATATTTATAGGACTCAAGATAATTAATTAACATCTAATTTGTTAACATAATTAAGATGATTAGATCTAATTAATAACTAAATAGATAAACCCTTTCAATAGCCTCAAAAATAGATGAGATATAAAAAAATATCTAGATATAAATATAAATACGTCATTTTTAAAGAATAATATAATTGAATAATTACAACACATGTTGTATTATTAGTGGCATTTGTGTAATGTACAACAAACATGATGCTATTTGTTGGCATGACAAATACAACATACTCGCATGTTTTTTTCTCAAGCCAAGTCTATGTAATTCTATTGTGTCTCACGCCATGAAAAAATATTTAGATCGGAATGAAAGTAGCAAAAATCGGATAAAGAGGTCTCATTTGGCATTGAAGACACAAGCACGTTAACATTAACAAAGAATCCGTTGTTTTAAGTTAAACTTGACCTAACACATATAGCTAATGACTGATTTAATATGTATATTAGGATTGACACATATAGTTATAGATTTTACATTAGAATTGACACATGTACATTAGAAAGATTTTGTTTTCATTTTCAATCAGAGGTTGTAAGTTGGAATAATTTTTGACAGAATAGATTATGAACTTGAATATCTTTTATTATATTTTTGATAATTAAAATATATCTTTATACATAATATGAAAATGACTAATTCCTAAATTTTTTAATAACAATTTCTCTCTCATCAAATTGATTTTTAAAATATCCATCATTAATTAAATATTTTTTTAACGATCTTACAAGATTGATGATCACTAATATTTCTCTATCTTTACATACCTTTGGCAACATAAGGCAAAGGAAAAAAATAGAACAGAGAAAAACGAAGAAGAACAGAAAGGAAACAGGAAAAAAAATCAATGGGTTTGACAGCGTCGACCATGAGTTGATGACCCAGAATTCCGTGATTCCTCTTCAGCCCTCTTTTTCTTTTCTCGTCCGTCGTCTTCGGTAATCGGTACAACCATCATCAGAACTCCTCAGTTTCGATTCATCATCCTTTTCCACCGCTTTTCTTCCTCCTCCTCCTCCTCTCAAACTACGCCAGCCAAAACCACCACGAAAAACCAGCCACCAACAAAAGCAACCGCTTCACATCATCTCATCCGTCAAGCGATTCGGATTCTCCAAGGGTAATCTCTCGATCCTCCTCATCTTCTCATTCTCGAATTCTCCTTTTCATGAATCTGAATCCTTTTTCTGTTGAACTGAATCGAATCGGTGCTTGATCGTGTTTTGCTTGTTCTGGTGCTAGGTTTTGATTTGGCGACAATCACATAGACAGATGGAGAGTTTGGCGCAGTTGGAGGCGATGTGCGAGAGGCTGTACAATTCTCAGGATTCCTCCGAGAGAGCCATGGCCGAGAACACCCTCAGATGCTTCTCGGTGAACGCCGAGTATATTCCTCAGTGCCAGTACATCCTGGACAATGCATTGACTCCCTACGCCTTGATGCTTGCTAGTTCTAGTCTGTTGAAGCAAGTCACCGAGCACTCTCTCCCCTTGCAGCTTCGACTCGATATAAGTAATTCAAAAAAGCTCCTTCCTCTGTTTCTTCTTTGTCGTCTTGTTCCCTTCGGTTCGTTAGTAGTCTGGTTCTGGTCCTTTTTTTTTTTGGGTGAATGGAGGTCCGATGACTATATCATGTGATTGATTGGTCTAGGTTACCTGCATTTTCAATACAAAAGCGAATTCTATTTGCAATGGCAACATTTGATGTTGTTAGTGGAACTACGATCCAAGTTGAGCAGTAGCAAGCATTGCTCGTGCATCAAAAGTTAAGCAGTAGTGAATCCCAAGGATGGTGTGCATACTAGAAGTTTTGCTCCTAGGTTGGATAAGGCTCTCCATGTGCTGTGCCCTGCATTCTTGTGGGGCCTTTTGTGATGATATCGGTTTCTTGTGCTTTTGAACATACTAGAACACGGACCTTAGTCTACAAATGGGCTATTACATTCCTTTCATGGGTTGTAAAAGAGAGAGAAACTAGAAAAATAAGAATATGGTCATTAAAGTGTTATCACAACATCACAATGAAAAAGATAGTCATAAAAATAAACTCAAACTTAACCAGATGTCAAAAGTTCTTGATTAGAGCAAGTCTTGGAAGTACCCAACCTTTGATCCTTGACATATTTGTCTAGTAAATAGGCTCGGAACTCATCTTATAAAAATTGGCAATATTTTGTAATGGATCTTGCATCAACCTGCTAGTTTGCCGTTAAGTTTTTAGTTGGGTGATTATGAACAAGAGAGAGCTTGTCATTTAATCTTAAGCTAGTTGGTGGGTGCTTGAACGATGTTGTCATGTTGCCCATTCATATCGAGTTGGAAAAAGTCTAAATAAAGTGATACGAGGTCACAATTAATTATAGGAAGATGCAGTTTATCTAATAATAAATATACATTGTTGGTCTGGTCGCTCATTGTCAGTTTGGTAGGTCATGTCCCAAACATTGATTCCCGCAACATGCATTTAAGCTTCTAAAAAAAAGCTGTTTAAAAGAAAACCTCCCATATTTTCTAACCCGGTTTTGCCAAAGATTATCTGAACTGTACAAAAAGGAATTAATGATATCTTAGAAAGATAATTCATATTCTTACATGGTTTGACATACTCAAATGGAGTTCAAGTGGGTAGAATCCTACTTAATTTATTGTATATTTAGCATAACAATTGATTTTTTATTGGAGGAACAAGAGGCGAGAACTGGTTGAAATAAATCCAGGACAATGAAGGAAAGGATACTTCCACAGGACTTGAATATGAGATTCTTGCCAAGATTTGCAACAGAGTGATTTCTTGAGATGCTTTTCATGCCTGTTCAAAATTAATTGTATTTTATTGATTTTCTTGTTAGGGAATTATCTCATAAATTATTTGGCGACAAGAGGACCTGAACTGCAGCATTTCGTCATTCAATCGCTTATACAGTTATTATGCCGGCTGACTAAGTTTGGTTGGTTGCATGATGATAAATTTAGAGATGTTGTGACGGAGTCCATGAGCTTTCTGACCCAGGTGCTTACCTCGCCTGGTCAATTGTGTGTTGCATGGTCAAGCTTTCTTTGTGAAGGCATGATTATTTACTGGCCAATGCACTCTGTATTTTCTTTTGATCTGCGAATGTATTTTATCTTTCTGGAAAGCATGATTGCAATTGCATTTATTTCACCCATGTGTCTTATTATGATTCAATATACTGATAATGCTAATGTCGTATCTACTAGTTTTGTCGTTGTAGTAATTCTTTTCTGTCAGTAGTGAGTGTTCATTTCTAGTCCCCACTGTATGTAGGAGTCACTAAAAGAAGCCAGTGTAGATTTTTCTTCAAATAATTATGTATTTATGCTGCCATTTTTGTTCGGTTCACTGTTGTTCCAACAGTGGACTAGGTTGTTTTGTTATTCTTACCGAAGTCACATAGAGTGATCCATGATATGCATAAATGTACACAAAATGTCAAACTACGTAGGTATTATTAGACTAATCCTACACGAGTACTTATAAATATGGTAAATTGATGAGTATTGTCATCACTTATGGCCCACATGTGTTGCCAGTCTGATGACCGGCTTATCCTTTTTGTGTTCTTTGTCCGAGTATCAGGCTACACCACAGCACTATGCAATTGGCTTGAAGATATTGAATCAGCTAGTCACGGAGATGAATCAGGTTCTTGTTCTTACTTTTTAGTATGCAGAGAGTATAACTAGCTATAGGTGTTTGTGCTCAGGTTAGAAAAACTAGGAGAGTCTCTAAACAACTCTCTGATAAGTAAACCAGAGATGCTTCACCTCCTGAACTGGGACATACAGTTAGTTTTTTTGGTATTCTTTTCCTTTGTCCAGGTTGGAGAACAACCTTTTTGATTGGCAGCTGTGTTGTTGCCTTTATATTGATGTATGATTTGTTATCTATTAGCTGGTACTCTGGTAGTTACTGTACTAATCAATCGTTTACTATCATGGGAAAATGGGTACTCCAGGGAATGCTGTGGCATTTTGCTCGGTTTGTTTTTGGCTTTTCTAACTCTTGCCATTAGAAAGGTGATTTGTTTGAACTCCGATGCATCAACCTGGAACGGGTTATGATGATTAATGTTCTAATGCTGCTACCAAAGTCTTTTTTGTTAAAAAAAAAAGAAAAAGAAAATTAATCGAATATTTAACGAGATTGAGTTGTGTTACGAAATAAAATAAGAGGAGAATATGATGATATTATTGATGAAAATGTACTCTATATTTATAGAATAGTCAATTATAAGATGAGAAAAGAATACAACTAAGTAAACTAGGAAACAATATCTAAGTAATAATTATAAAATAGGAAACAAGTATATTCTAACATAAGATAATATTTAATAAAATCTTCATAATAAATATAATATTCTAATATTCTCCCTCAAGTTGAAATATCTTTAACTTGTGAGGAAGCCACAAAAATAGTAGTAGTAGATAGTAGCAATAGTAGGCAGTAACAACAACAACAATAGTAGCAGTAGGCAGTAGCAATAATAGATCATTACAATAATAGCAGCAGTAGTAGTGGAAGGCGACAACAATAATAGTGGTTTGTATTTTGGTCCAATGGGTGACATATATCATCACCCATCGGCCAGCTAAAACAAATTAGGTCAGACCAGAAATGAAGGTTCTGATACCATGTCACAAAATAAAAGAAGAGGAGAATATGAAGATATTATTGATGAAGGCAGGCGACAACAATAATAGTGGTTTGTATTTTGGTCCAATGGGTGACATATATCATCACCCCTCGGCCAGCTAAAACAAATTAGGTCAGACCAGAAATGAAGGTTCTGATACCATGTCACAAAATAAAAGAAGAGGAGAATATGAAGATATTATTGATGAAGGCAGGCGACAACAATAATAGTGGTTTGTATTTTGGTCCAATGGGTGACATATATCATCACCCCTCGGCCAGCTAAAACAAATTAGGTCAGACCAGAAATGAAGGTTCTGATACCATGTCACAAAATAAAAGAAGAGGAGAATATGAAGATATTATTGATGAAGGC
>LIEC01006226.1:0-65572 GCA_001925005.1 Drosera capensis
ATCGTCACCTACCCCCAACGACGAACCGCCCATATCTCCATTAGAAGCACCTGAAAAGTAACCAGCAGCCCCCATCTGTGGACCAAAGGATCGCAACGGAACTGCTGCAGCCGGAGTTTGGATATCTCCATCTTGACTGGGATCTCCATAATTCAGATCTTCACCATCCAATGGCGCCCGAGCTCCCTGTGCTGTGCTGAACGGATAAAATGGAGAGAACCCAGAGGGGAAGGGACCAAACGGAGAGGAACACACAAAGGGAGGAGCTTGGGGTGGATTAGGGAACATGGGCACCAGTGTCCTCAAAGGCTTCACAGATAGCACTCTTGATTTATCATATGGATCTGCCGGAGGCACAACGCCTCGACCAGCTGAAGCTTCCATTGATCAAATTCTACTTCCAAAAAGCCGCTTCCTCAAATGAAATCAACAAATCCTACACTCAAACCTAGATTCAAAAGTACCCTAACCAAAAATATTAATCCCATTGCCTGAGAATCATAACATCACCATCAAAACCCAAAATCTAAGCACAGCACACAAATCAAACAAGCGAAACTACCCAAAACTCTAGCCCCTCTGAGAACCCAGAAATGAACACAGATTTCGATTCACGAACATTTCCGCCTCGAATTACAGTTTAATTCGAAATTCCAAGTTCCCTGCAAAGGTGCTCCGAATCCAAACAACAGCTACGAACTGAAAAAGTGACCTAAACTTCAAATAGTTTCAAATGGCATGCAAATGGGATGCGATCGAAGACTAGAAATGGAGAATCTGAGCTCAGATCGCACTAGTTGAAGATCAAGGACCAAAGAACGAACATGCATCAATTCAACAATTTCGAGCGGATTAAAACACAAAATTCTAGCATCAAATCGCAAAATTAATGAGAAATTGGTGAGAATTGGAAGAATTTTACCTGGGAGAATGCAGCTATGGTTTTCGGACAAGTGCAGATTGACACGGGCGGGGCTTGGAGAATGATCCGATACGAAGCCCAATCCAAAAAAGGCCTAACAAGCTTAGCTATGTCCGAAATATTCTCCACACTTCTACATTTTTGTAGATAGTGTTAAGATTTGGTAGGATTTGTTAGAGAATTCTAGAACCTTTATGTAAATCCTAGGCTCGAAGGATTCTAGACACGGGGTCTAGAACTCTCCTTAGAGTTGTATATAAGGGAGGACTCGATTCATTTGCCAAACCATCCAAATCCTTCGGAAACTCAACATCCACGAGCATTGTAAACACGAGAGCAATACAAACACCAAAATTCTCCAAACACTCAAGTGTATTATTCTCACCTTTATTAACGTTCTCACGAATGTTGAGCGACAATCTCAAGATTGAAAAACTAAACTTAAACACAAGACGATAATGTTTAGATGCCGCAAGATCTTTGGAACAATTGAGCCCGTGACAAGAGGGAGCGGGATGGGCGAGGAATTGCGAATGGTCCAAGGTGAGAGAGAGGGCCCAGAGCCAAGGGGCAAGCGAGGTGCCGTCCCATGACAAATTGACTTCTTGGGTCAAATGGAAGTTTGAGAACACTTTCATTATTATTCAACATCTATTTTAAAATTTTTTGTTATATATTTGAACGACGTTAAAAAATTATATCACAGATATTATTTTATAATAAATAATTTATATTGTTATTATTTATGTTTTATTTTAATTTTTTTTAAAATGATGTTTGATTGTCCAACGGAACAAGTCAAATTTCGTCTTGACTATTACTCACAATCAATGTGTTATAATTATTTTGGATGACTTTTGGGGTTAAGATTATCAAACTATCCAACATAAAGGCCACAAACTAACTTTAACCAACATGAAGACCGATCAATTTTAATTTTTTTTAATATGGCGATCAAATGTTGTTTTACCTAAATTTTTCTATACACATAAACCATAGCACAGTGATATTGTCGAGTTTAATGCTGCACCACGACTCCACTGTTCTCTGCATCCATTCATGAAATAACACATTTGAAATATTACTGCTAGTACATATTTTTACGATGAAATATTAGTACTAGTATCACAGTAGTGAGTTTCCTTTCAAGTTCGGAACTTCGGATGCTTTCCTTTCACCGTGAAATCACAAGGATACAGAAGAGTGTCAGAACAGTCACAAAACTGCAGGTCACCGAGAACAAAATACAGAAAAACCCAAAACCCAAAACCAACTCAACATCACTCATGCCTTATTCGAACCTTGAGTGTATCCAATCTCATAACTGAAGGCATAATTGATATTCCTACACTTCATTTCAGGGTATTCTACACAATTTGGAATTTTTCAGATTCCTCTGTCCAGTCTTGGCGTCAAAATTTCAGAGACTCGGTTGAGTTCTCGAGCTTCAAGGTTCTACCCGCGTCATAAGCTCCACAAGTTCCTATATCCAGCCATTCGGAACAATATATAAAAAGTTCGACCTGCGTAAACACATTACAGGGTAAGAAGATCATAGAAAGCAAAGTGATGTGTCACCTCATAGATGAAACGACCACGCTTACTCATCATTTAGCAAAATCGAGAATATACTGGTACATCTCAATTCCCAGAAGCAGGTCTCCTCTGTATCACCAAATCATTAGCAGAGTAATAATCTGCTATAAGCCGGTACATATATGATGCGTTATGCCCTCCACTGCATCAAAAACAGCAATAGCCAACATATATCTCACCCATCAGTCATAAAAGAAAAATATTTGAAAGACAAAGCTCAATACTTCAAGTAAATAGTTGAAGAAAATAGTTGCAAAGGATGTGCATATGAGAGCCATAAAAGAAAAAACTTTGGAAGACAAAGCTCAATAACCTAGGTAGTCTTTTAACGCATATTAGAGAGATTATAACAAAAGAAATCTGGTGGCAAGAACTATAAGAATTTTAATAGAAAGCTCTCAGCTCTTCATGAGCAAACAAAACCAAAAACAGGAACAGGCAGAAGTGCACCGTAAAGGATTTTGCACAAGAAGATCAAGGTGGGGAGATGGACTTACGTATCAGTAATAAAGAGATTAACAAGCTTTGGTGGAACGTAATCGAACATCGGGTTCACTACATGAAGAAGAGGGACACCATTGCCACTGCCGAAATCCATACAATCTGAGAACTCTCCGAAGTCCAGCAGATCAGAGGGTGATTTCAACTCATTAAGTAAAACCTCAGGACTATGTGGATACAATGGACACAGCTGTATGCATAAACAATAAGGCTTTAGCACAACACAGCAACCAATAAGAAAAAAAGATAAACCAAATATTCATAGCTTATAGGAGTAAATCATAAGATGGCTCTTAGACAATGTGATGCCTGCCTTTGATGAAACATTCTACCCCCATTCATGAAAAGTTGCAATGATTTTACATTTGTTAGTCTCACCAAAACACCCCTACTTGCATCACCCCATTCCAATATTATTTTTCATCTTTTTCTCCTCCCTCCTCTTCACCTCTCAAACCGAAACGGTAAAAATTATAAACTCAACCAAAATAAAACACACACACACACACACAAATCTTCATGCAATGGTCAAGCGTTGTGATTTTCCTTGGATGGAGGGAGTATTAAACATCTAGGCTGCCTTTGTAAGCTGGCTATGCCTTCCCTTCGACCACCCCAGCCAAGAAACCATACTGAGGTCCAATACAACTACAGCAGCCGAAATATATCTACAGTGCTGATCCAGCAATTTGATGGGAAGCGTTCCATTATTAGGCTAAGCACTTATATTTTGTATTCCACCCTCTCGTCATTTCGGACAGATAGGTCTCGAGTACCAGAAAAAGGATGAGTGAAATGCTTTATGCCTATTTAACTGTAGCACATAAAAAGATAATGTATGTGGTTGGAGAGACACAGACTACTCACCTTGTGGCTTCCAGCAAGAACAACAAACGGAACTGCATGTCTTTGAGCTGCAAGGGCGACCATATTCAACCCAACAGGGGCTATAATTCCCCCACTCGCCATTACAGCATGAGCTCCGACAATAACCTATGACCAAGTGAGAGGTTGGATTTAGAAACGGAGATGTCCATGATACACAAACTTGAGTCTCTTTTCAAACACTGCAAAGAGAGGAGATGGTATTTTACCATATTCACACGAGATATCATCGCAAAGACTGCTGAATCAGTAATTACAGTCGTCTGCAGCCCCCTTGAAACTAATTCTTTGGCAAGGATATGCCCCTGGTACCTATTATTGAAATAAGTGTGCCAAAATAAACAGCCGAAGGAGAATAACCAATAGTTTAAACTGGCAAAAGGCTGAAGTACCTCGCTTTTACCATAGTAAATCCTATTTTAGTTCACTCTATGCTACCTCATAGTACTCAGCATGCCTCATAAACAGAACTTTAAAACCATATCAGATTTCATATTGTATTAAAACAAAGATTCTCAATTTTCGCACATAATGCCATAAGTGACTATTAAAGGTGAGCACCAATATGACATATGGCGTGCAAATTAAAGCATAAACATTGGAAAGTTTCACAGATGAAGAGATCATTCAGACGCTCATCATGTTTGTGCCAATAACTAATCGTAACTCCACATGTCTGATGTGAAAAGATCATTCACTCGAGATCCGTTCCCATTCTGGCTAAGAGAAATTTATCTAGATCTGCAGCTAGAGCATAAAAAGAATTTTTTTAATACATACTAAGCGAATTACAATTTACACCCTCATCTTGTTTTTGTTGGCTAAAAAAAGGAGGAACTCATAAGTTCTAGCAGAGGACCATCCATCGAAAGCAAGCAAAAGCAACAAGTACAAACCTCGGAGCACCTTCTGCAACAAAAACTCGAAATGATCTTTTCTTCTCCTTTGCAGCACATAGAAACTCCATCACCGTTCTTGAACGACCCAAGGTCAATATTACCTCACTGAAACCCATGCAACAGGCTCAACTACTAGAAAAAATAAGCTTAGCAAGATCTTATGAAAAACAGATATGATTAACAAGTGGAACAAGCATATTTAACAGGCACGGGAATCAGGTTAGAGAACATTTTGATAACACTATCAGCAGCTGTATAGCATTTGGGAAAACAGAACAGGATGCAAAAGTTTCCAGCTGTAAGCAGATGCATCATCTAGCGGTAAAAAAAAATATTAGGAACGTATTAACTGCCGAATTTATGTCATTTATATAAGAAAAATCAAGGAAACAGTGAAGGGAGGGCCCCAATTAATTATTAATAGTCTCATAGAACAACTCAGTAAATTGGCATGATATGTTGACGGCTCGCATTTACACAGCATTTTTCCCTTGAACTCCTAGCAGGCTTGGGAAGAAGAAAAACAAGCACCAGTTGTACATTTGAAATGAATAGGATCCTCATCAGAAATTTGCATACCTTACTAATTTCTAATGTGCATTTTGCATTTGTCAAGTCAGTAGAGAAGTGTACAACTCATTTACAGCACCAACAGCCAAGTTAGAATACAGCAATCAGACAACACATATATCAACTGAAGTCATAAGCAAAAACAGACTCTGTTTATAAATGATAAGACAGAATCATACTTTTGATGTATGTGCTCAACTGCTTGCTCAGCAATCTGTTCGTGACAAGTTGCAATGTCCTGAATGAGCTCATTGACAGCTTCAATGACATCATGCTTAAGTTTGCGACTTCTTGAACTTTTATCAGCCGCTTCAGATACATCAAATTATAATTAGAGAAGTAGACAACACAAACCACTTGACTGTATGAATTAGAAGCACATACCAGAATCAAACCCATGAAGCAAGACATATAAAATAACAAAATAGATTAGTGACATGCCAAAAGTTGTATGATATCAAAATCCAACATAGATAGCCTACTTTCAAGTAATAGTACTCGTATCAATGAATCTGGATCCAGAAAGAAGTATAACTCACATTTGCTTTTCCCATCAGAGTCACCGCCAGATGAAGAAGCATGATGAGTAGCGGTAGCCTCAGGGACACCCTCGAGAAGTGTCTGCAAGGAGGGTGCACGCAAGGTGCTTCTCGAAGCAGCAGCAACTGCAGCAGCTGAAAGAACAGGATGATCTCCTGTCTCATCATCAGCTTCATCATCACTCAGAGCAGCTAAATTTAAACCACCAATAGAAGTTGTTCCAAGAGAGAGCTCTTCCTCCCTTATAATATGTAATACACGCCTCACAATGTTACCAACAGCGAGTTCTGCAATCAAGTACTCAAGGCTTACAGTATACTACCCATGACAGCATTGACAGGATGCAGTATAGAGCAAGAAGTACCAATGGGATTCGCAGAAATCAATTGCACTCCAACAGCCGTGATGGCGTCCATAAGTGCCTCAGCTTGGTTGGTATAGGGTACTCTCTGATGTGAAATTACTGATCTGAGCAGCTCTGCAGTCATCCTTGCAGTTGCTTGCGAACCTTCTATCTTCCTATCACATCAACGGAATGCAGAAAGGAGGTGAACAAGAAGCTAATAGACAACATGAAAAAAGCACCTTGATTTCAGAAATAGATCAATCATCAATGCAATAAAAAGGCATCACCTTCTCTTAAGTTTGTTCACAAAGTCATTCACAAGGACTTGCATGTCGGGCATCTTCTTCTACCACCACCACTAAACTGAAATCAACGTCAAATTCATCAGAACATTTAGTCTGGCAAAAAAAAATCCATATCACTATGCAATTCTTAGTGAGGGACATCTTTTGTTAGTTCATTATTCTCTTTTCTTTTATCCAGAATCCACATAACACAGCATTACACTACATATAGTACCTAGTCGAAACATTTGGATTCCAAGCATGGCGATAATGCTTCCTATAGCAAATGACAATTGCTACTAAAACATCCCAAACACGACAACATCAAATTCAAGGGATTGCAAAGTTTAAATGACTTGAGGGAAACTGTACTCTGACTTCAGTCGCGAACAAGCTGACTCCACATCGTCTTCCAACTCAATAGCAGGATAACGAAGATGAAGAAGACAGAAGCACAGGGATCCTGTTTTCGATTAGGATATTCGGGATTGCTGAATTCATGACTCAACCAAACCCATCCATTATAGGTTCAGCCTAGGAGCTGTGTCACTGACACCATCTAGCATATAGTTTTTCCCAATTCGACAACCCACCTAAAAGCACACTCACTGCACCTCCGCCGACACACAGTCGCTGCTGCTGCAACTTCACCAGAGGGCAAAAGGGTTTCGTGGTTTTTAGTTTTTTTTTTTTTAAAATGCGAACTAAAACATAAAATCGACGAGCAAGAGGCGAGATCACAGAAACCCTGTGAGGAGAGTAGTGAGTGAGGTTGAAAGCTACGTGAAAGAGAGATGGAAAGGGAAAAGAAAAAGGAGTGAAAATTGAGATTGGAATTGGGGGAAGTTACTCACCAATTGGAATTCCAATAAAAACAAGAAGAATCGACGAGAACTGACTGAGGCGCTGTTGGAGGGCTTCGTGGTCGGAGCTCGGAGCTCGGAGCTCTTTCGTCCGCGGGCGGTGATCAATGATCGATCCCGTGCGGGGGTTTGGGATCTTATTCAGTAATCAGCCCGGTATTTTCTTTTTCCTTTTCCCCTTTATTTATTTAAATCTAAGCAATGTTGCGGATCATCAATAAATAAAAATTAAATGAAAATTAGAGGATCCATTGACAAAATGCATGTTCGTGATTGTTGACACACATTAATCCTTGAGCAATTCATTGTTATATTATTAAAACATCGATACCTATACTTTTATTAATCCAGATTAATATTTTTTTTTTCAAAAAAGAGTGTTGTGTGCAACAACAATACATTTAAGTATTTTCACATGGATAGAATTTGAGACGAAAATTACATAAGGATAAGTCCAATGATAAATGACATTTTGATATAAAAAAAGCTTCTTTTCTTTTTACAATGAATAATCACATTATGTTAAAATTTAGCAATATTGTTTTATAAATGTTCATGTTATAATAAAACTATGTGATGAATCAACGGATAGGAGAATGTGACCTTTTATTATTATTATTATTGGAATTTGTGTATCATATTTTGTGAATAGAAACAAATATGCAAAAGTCATTTCTATTGTCACATATGAGCCTACATTTAGACAAATGTAAAACTTTATCAAAAAGTAGCTTATCCATAGGAGTGGATTATTTTGGAGCTATTGTTATAAGGAAAAAGAAAATATATATAATGATATAGATATATCAAATGTAAAATGAATATTGTTATAATTTAACTATATCTATCGTTATGCCTGTTGCATTGACCTTACTCTAAGTATTAGTCGTAGGAGTAAATCACGATGACCTGCAATGTCAATGCAAATACAGTAATGAAGTAATCGTTCTTAATATGCATACATACGTTTTTTCTCAACAAAAATGCACCATTTTGTATTCAAAATCATCCAGAATCCCTTTCACTCGTGGAGCATATGTCCCATCTAGAATATCCCCATTGTTACAAGACTTAAAATTTTAACGCTTAGGACAATCGCGTCAGAATTTTCATTTTAATTTTAATTTTTCATTATTTATTACACTCTATTTATATCACATTTTATCTATAAAAAAATAAAATATTACAATAATACTCTATACTTATGGATTTATTAACATCCCTATTTTTTTCACTCACATATTCTACTTTTTCATTTTTATATATTTCTAATGTGAATGCCCTTAAAATAACATTGGGTTTTTCATGAGAAAATTATTAATATGTCTCTTTTTTGTAACTTATTTAGCAATAGGCCATATAAAAGAGCTTTTTTACCGATCAATCATAATGTTTAAATTTGACATCTTTTTATTTAGAAAACAGAATATTTTATCAATCAATTACACTACAATAATTATAATAGTCAAAGCCGATAATATCGTCCTAGTCAACAATACGTTCGTCGTCCAAGTTGACAGTACATCGTCGAGGTGGATATTACGTCATCGGAGCAGACAGTACGTCCCCTTCCATTGACATTACGCCTCGACGGTACGTCCCCTTAAGGTAATCTTGTTTGATCGTCATGTTTTAGATTATCTCGCTCAATTATAACCATCCATCGCCGCCTATCAATACCCTGCACATAACAGTACCACTATGCACATTGTGTACATCACAAACCATATGCACAGTCATGTCATCATCATCATCATCCCTGTCACATTGTTATGAACAGTACGTTCAAACTCCAATAAAATCAATCATGTCGTCGCCACCTATCATTGTCCCCAACATAACATTACATATGCACACTATGTACGTTGTAAACAGTGCGCCAAGCCTTATTATCATCTACATCTATATCAAACCTTTGTCACACGTACTGTTATGAAATATCCATAAGATCAAACCAATATTACAATTCATAACGCATAGTGCGTTTTGTTTCTAAGACACCCTCCCTCAATCAATCCCAAATCCGATACACTCATCTCTACTCATTGATCCCTGATGTACGCTGAGGCCATGGAGAGTAGGTTGCGTGCATCCAATGAACATCAAGATGTTGAAAATCACAATTCTGATGATTTATATCACGACGACTTTATCGACTTCATTGAACCCGTGAGGAAAAAACAACTATCCACAAGTGTGGACATTGTTCAGCTTTCTTATGAAAAATGACTTATTGTATAAACACAACTTGATAAACCATTGACAATCATCATCTTTCTTAAAACAAATACCATGAACCCTGTCATTTTCGTTCCTTTTAAAACTACATCGAAATCCAACTTCATTTGCATAAAATGCAATGGATTTCCTAAACTGCTTTGCGGCATTAGGAATAACTTGGCTAACATTTTGAATCAAATTCGACCAATAAGAAGAACACACATGTTGATCACAATTGCTCGACGAAGTAACATCCAACCGAAGCAACGATTCAGACATAATATAATCACCAAAATCATCATTTATCTCATAATAATGATTACGATCGAACATTTGAGTCCAACAAATCTGTGAAATATTTACAAAATCCCAAGCGCACCAAATCATGACAAAGGTGCACTATTTAAGATTGTGACACACTGTTAGTACTTAGACGCACTCTTATTTTCAGCATTAGAAACCACTTTTGAACCCGTTTTTGTACACACCACATTCACATCAATTGATGATAAACGATGACATCGCGATAACTCAAACAATATCAACAACAATTCTCTTGATCATTCAACAAGAATCTTTCATGATGAGATATTGAATGATGTAAATTGATTTCATTCGATGAAGAGATTTTGAAACGATATCGTATTTTTTCTACAATATATTCAAAATTCAAATTCGAATGACATAAAAATGATCGAGATATAGCCCCAAATTTATAAATAAAGATAACCTTCTAATCCATTGAAATAGAAACGAAGATAATGATCATGACGACGATGATAATCACGAAAATGATGATGATTTCGAATGATAAATTTGATAATTTCAAATGAGAAATATGATTATTTGAAAAAAAAAACAATAAAAAAAGTGACAGTTATGACAAAACAATGTGTTAATTTTGAGAAAAAGAAAACTGTATTTGATAAAAGTTATTTTTATATGTTATATAAAATAAGAATTTTTTTATAATTTTTTTTTTCAAATTTTTGTATTAATTTAAATCATTTTTTATTATTAAATATGATATATAATTAAAACATAACTCGATTGCAAAAAGAAACTGAGAACGTTTTGGGACAAAGTGAAGAACCGTTCTCGAAGTAACCGGAATTTCCCTCCACATCCTCAACCTCAAGTCAATCTTTCACCCCCCAAAATTTTCAAATTCATCGACAAAATTAGGGTTCCATCTCTTCCCTCTCACATCGTCACCATTTCCCCCCAAATATACAACCCCAATTCACATCACCAAACACCAAATTAGGGTTTTCTCCTTTCTACGCTACAATCAGAGGTTCCTCATTTCTCTCTTTTTATTTGATTTCGACTTGAAAATACCTGTTCTGGTCCTTGTTCATTCGAATCGGATGTCGGCTTCGACGGTTTCCATCACCGCCAACACGGCGGCGACCGCTCGCCGGAGACCGGTGGTGGTCGTCGACAAGAAGCCGACCGTTGAACTGGTCAACGACGTCACCGTTACCCCCACCAGCGGCGGAGCTGGCAATGACAAATCCGGAGTCGCTGCGAGCAAGGGTCTAAGTCACTCCATCAAGGGAGAGGCGGTCATCGAGAGATCCAAGGAAATGTTGCAGGTGAGGAAGTCTCAGGGGCCGAATTCGACTGCTGCGGTGCCCTCGGTGAGGAGGACGAGGAAGACTGGAGTGACGAAGCGTAGGTGGCAGACTGTGTTGAGTATTTTCACCAAGAATTTCGTGCTTTTGCTTGTGTTGATGGGTTTGGTCCAGATGGTTAAGAAAATGGTGGTTAATTCCAAGATCGAGGAGGGGTTGGGGAGTCTGTCGGAGTTTACTGATATGGAGGGTCGGATTGCGGAGGTCGATTCGTTGTTGAAGAGCGTGACTAGGATGATGCAAGTGCAACTTGGTACTGTTGATAAGAAACTTGAGAATGAAATAGGGGGTTTGAGGAGGGAGTTGATTAAGAAACTCGAGGAGAGGAGTCAAGAATTAGAGGTCGCTTACAGTAAGTTGGATAGGAGGAGTGAATCCTTGGAGAAGGCTATCAGTGATCTGAGCAAGAAGGATTTCTTGACCAAGGATAATTTCTTGGAGTTTTATGAGGAGTTGACGAAGGCAAAGGCTGGTATGTTGGGGCAAAAGGAATTGACTTTGGATGAGATTAGCGCATTAGCAAGGGAGATTGTGGAGACTGAGATTGAGAAACATGCTGCTGATGGGCTTGGAAGGGTTGACTATGCATTGGCTTCTGGGGGTGCGAGTGTGGTGAAGCATTCTACCCCTAAGAATGTTGGGAAGGGGAACAACTGGATTAAAACCGTTGTTTATCGAGGGGGTGTTCATCAAAATGCTGAAAAGATGTTGACACCAAGTTTTGGAGAACCTGGTCAGTGTTTCGCTCTTAAGGGCAGCAGTGGGTTTGTTGTAGTAAGATTGAAGTCAGCCATTATTCCTGAAGCCATCACGTTGGAGCATGTTGCCAAGGTATTGTTTTGTTATTTCTTATTTCTGATTACAGTTATTTCTTCTTTCATCCCAATTTGCTTGCAATCTTCACCCTTTTCTGGGACAAGTTTCCTTGTTTTGAGTCCTATAACAACATTAGTCTTTCATATTGCCCATAGATTCATATTTTAGGCCCTTGTGTTCTCAAGTCCCTGATTCCTATTTTGCTTTTGCAATTGCTTTATCAACTTCTCCTCCTTTTTTTCTTTCCCCTATGTATCACCTACTCCCTCCATCCCAGAATAAATGACAGAAATTGATCGACATGGGATTTTATGTGTTGAATTTTTGTGCAATTTGATGAACAAAACATATTTTTTTATGATAGTGGGGTTTATTGTAGTAAGTATGAGTGTACTAATTGTGAGAAGAGATAATAGATGTAGTGTATCGGATTTTGATTGATTTTATAGTTTTTTAGATAAAAATTTTCTAAATAAGGTATGATGTAATTATTGTGGGAGATCCAAAAAAGATAAATGTTGTATTTATTATGGGATGGAGGAAGTATGAAACATGTACTTGGAAGTTTGGAGTTAATTTTCATTTAATGAAAAAGAATTTATGTGTTGATTTTGGGTGTAAAGGTGTAGGTGGCAGGTTGCCATGTTATGTAATGAGTATATTTTGTATACTATTAACCGTATGCAATTTTTAGGAGTAAATGATCATGTAGTATTTGTATCAAACTATATGGCCGTTCATAATTTTAGACTAGGCTGGCTCAAACCTAGCCTGCCAATTGCTTGTCTGCATCTTCGTGGAGGAATAAAAGTTGAATGTTGGGGATGGGGAAATGTTTGCGTTGCTCATACGGCTTTATGTTCAGCGGCTTCAGCTCTGTTAAATCTAAGATTATGTGTCTGGGAGACGTTAGCTTTTGGTTGGTCATTGTTTTGGTATTAGGTAAGTTGGGCACTGTGTAGTTGATGTTGTATTTAACCCCAAACCCTCAACCCCCCAGGGTTTAGGGATATTGATATACCAATTACCACTGTTATATGCTTTCTGGTTTGAAATTTCATGAATCATGATTCATGAGCATAGAAGCCTCTGCTTTGGCTCTTTCTTAAGTTCAAATTCAAGAACTTAAGTAGCCAACTTCTAAGTTTCATTGATATCTTAGCCACCAATTTATGATTTTCTGTCTTGGTAGCTAAATGGTACACCATTAAACACTCCTCTGTTATGGGTTATTATGAAGATTTCAATAGCAAATGCTCTCACTTCATTTGATATATGTGAACACTTGCGGTATAAGTGAGCCATCGATTGCTAACTCCTGAATGAGGCAGTCTAGGATTGCTTATCTTTTGATAGGGCCTTATGAATCCATATGTTTGTTCAGACACATCTAAAACCAAGAGGCGTCCTGTTCGAATCATAAAGATGTCTGTTCTTGCTAGTCGTTCATTTTTCACAATGAGAATGACTGGTGTATTTGTGTTCTTGTATTAGCCATGTAGTAGGTGAGGCGAGGTGAAACCTTCAAGCAAACATGGGCGAAGTTATGAAAACCTTTCTGCACCAATTAACCTAGAATAGACCCTTTTTTTATAGAAAAATTCTCGGTGACTAAATAGCTGGTGATTTCAGATGCAAGCTACTATCTAATATTTTCTTTTTCTAGTAGCATTTACTGAGGTTTTTATACGAAATTGCTGCTTTGGTGAACTGACATTGTCACTTCCTATGTTGAGCAGAATGTGGCGTATGACAGGTCAAGTGCGCCCAAATCTTGTCAGGTCACTGGTTGGTTGCAGGAAGCCGAAAGCCCTCTTGGTTTTGATGATGAGGCAGTTGTTGAAGCAGAGAAGGTGTTCCTTCTAACAGAGTTCACTTATGACTTGGAGAAGAGCAATGCCCAAACCTTTAACGTGCTTGAATCAGTAGGCTCTCCTGTCATCAACACGATCAGGTTTGAGTTCACATCGAACCATGGACAACCTTCATTCACGTGTATATACCGTGTAAGGGTTCATGGTGTTGAAGCTCATTCTCTATCAGTAGTCCAAACTAGTGAGTGACTTGATGTCTGTAAGTGGGCAAAGTCTGGCTTCCTCGTCATTGTGAGTTCTGTCTCACTCTTTGTGTAGTGCTTCTGTATTTCGTTTGTAAAACATATTTGGGGAAGTTGTTGGAACTACTGGAGGCCAAAGTTCATGGAGTAGTTGTTTCTGTAATCTTACTAGGATGTGTGGTTCTTCTGCGATGGATTATTAAAATGTGGAATTTTACCTCTCTGGTCCTGGATAGTCTGTATCCCAAGATGACATAGCAGAACTCCTTTTCCCCTCTGTCCTTTGTTTTCAGCCTGGCTTATGGGAGAATTCCTAGACTAGGTGGTATCAACAAGCAACGTCTCGATACATTATTCGTTGCTTTACTATCAGGGTAGGTTGTGAGATTATGTTTGGCATCTGACTGTGGACGTTAGCTGGCTAAGTAAGTTTTAGTACTACAAATAACATCTCTTGGGCCAAGTGATTTGAAGATTGGTTTTTGCTCAAGTAGGTCTCGGATTCGAGTCTTGTAATTGGGAAGAATAGATGTTGGGAGAGCCTTATTTCCTTTGTGGATGCTTCTGGGCTTGATCCAGAATAAAAAATGTCACCAAGCAATAGCAACTCGTATGTTTCATAGGAAGTCCACTGTTGCTCCGTACAGTAGCTCATATATTTCTTTTCAAGAAAAGAAAACGAATGTTATTGATTACATTCGGTGCAAGGAATTTGGAGGCAAACATGATCAAAGAATGAGAAGCGGGAAAAAGAACTTGACATCTGGAATTAAACACATAGACACTCTTTCCACCACAATAATAATAATAATAATAATAAAAAACACAAAGACACACGCGTTGAAAACTCAAGAGACCTGGTGCATATGGAATGCCGGCGCTGATCCACAGGGCGGACCTCACTCCAGCCCATTTCACCCGCCTCGCAATCGATGATCCTGGTCCACGGTTTCTGTACTCTGCATAAAAAATGGTCGAGGGTCCAGAGGTCCCCTGCCAAGGTAACCATCCTTGTGGGTTGATCAAGCTTCCTAGGTAGTTCTCCAAATAGACGGTGGTCGAGTAAAGCTTCCATGGCCTTCCAAGATAAACTTGGGTAGCACCCAAGTTTCCAAGCGGGAGGATTGTGCAGTTCTGAATGGTGATGCCAGTCTTCTGGTTAGGGTCGAACTTGCCCTGGGCTGTGATGTTATCCTGCTGCCCTAACAATGGTAGCCTGGGGAATATGTTGCAGTTTTGGAAAACAGCAGCCGAGTTGCCAAATATGAAGTCCACTGTCCCAAAGATGTCGCATTCTCGGTATAGTTGGCGATTGGTGTAGTAAAGAGTGTCCTGGAATGCATTCATCGCACAGTGGTAGAAGATCGTCAGGTCACCACCTGCTAGCAACGCCACGGCTTGTTGCTTGATCGCTCCAGCTGTGTTTATGAATCCAATATCACGCGCAATGAAGTTCTTCCCCAATACAGCTGCACATAAGGAAATCCAATGGTGAGTGACGCACTGTTTTTGTCGTCGTTCACTTTTTTGCACAACATTGAATGAAAAGGTTTTCTACAGGAGTATATTTTTCCTGTATTTGTGGAAGTTCTTTTCTTTTCGATATGTGAAGGAGCAAGGAGGTTCGAGTTTTACCGAAAGTGGCGCTTTGGAATGTGGTAGTGCCATCAACAAAGTTCAATCTCCCTGAGACTAGAGTTTCATATCTTCCGTCACCATATATCATTAGATTCCACACGTTGGCGCTGATCTTGACGTTCTCAAAGTACACCCCTTTCTTTACATAGATCACTATTCTCTTGTTGCTTTCCTGGGGCACTGCCACAATGGCCTCCTCTATGGTCTTATAGTGCCCTGTGCCATCTTGTGCAACGATTATATTAGGCGTTATCTGCGTGAGCTTTCTCTCCAACAGACTCCTATCTTCGTCGGATACCCAATCTCCAGATTCCATGAGCCTTCTCAGCTTGACCTGTCCCCCACCGAGTAAGTTCGAGAAGTAACTGATGATTGCAAGCGCGTTGCTGGTAAGCTCCGTCGAGTTCTTCAAGTTTTGACTCGCGGAAGTCCCAAGGTTGGTGTCCACACTATTCAATCCGTCGATGCAGGTCTGTTGGTAAGTGCCAACCGAGCTCAGCCATGTCCTGAAATCATTGTAGGAACTGAACAGAGAACCGGCTCGAGACTATGTGTTGTTCAGGTGAGAAAGAGCAAGGCCTAGGAACTCGCGACAATCGTCCAAGGCAGCAGATGCTAGACTCGATGTGTCATTCAGGCGACTGAAGTAGTTTGTTGCCTTCACGAGCTCAACGTTGGCAACTTGAAGGAACACCTTGAACAGGTCCTGCGGTTAGAGTGCCTGGTTGGAATTCACTAAGGGAGAAAGACTTGATACGCAAGTATCAGGATACGACGTTGCAGCGCAAACCGCTTTGAGGGTTGACATTGACCCTGAGTCCTGCTGGCCGGAGGAGGCATTGTTGCCCCCACGAGTGGCCACTACAGCTGCCACGACCACCGCCACAAGGACAATGGATGAAAGGGCTATGATGAGGATTCGCTTCCTCGACTTCTATTGGTAGTCGGGTGCTAGTCCGTTAGTAGGCTCATTGACCTTCTGTTGGGTTCCAGTAACTACTTGCGGAATACTAGAAGCAACCAAGAGACGGTGCTATTATGTTGAAAATTGTAGAAGCAATCACAATCACACAGACACAAGATTTAAGTTGTAATGTTGTGCTTGGAGGTGGTGAATGGAACGACACAGGCAATATATATAGAAAGGTTATGTTTCATGTATGAACATTTTGCGTGCTGGTCACTACGAATGAGGAGGAATAATAATAAGAGAAAAAAAAATTGGAGTGGATATCATGTTTGAGTGGTGCAGGCAACCAACGGGCCTGTTGGAGACTGAACAACCCTGTTCTAGCTGTGAAAATTGCATTAGAAAACCAGGACTGTATATTTCTATTACAAGCTGTCTCTTTATTCTTTTGCTCAATATTGTGTGTTGAAAAGTTCGTTCTTCACTATCAAAATGACAAAAACATATTTCATTAACTGATATGAATGTCAACGAGATGAGATGCAAACCCCGAACAACGGTCGATCACATGGTGCTTCGAAAGAATATTGTTTGTCTGATAGATTCGATGATTCAACCAATGATTCATGATTAACTAAACAATTGAAGGATATTACTAGTGTTGTTTATGTGTGGGAATCATTAACCTCTTCCAGCGGCTCTCTAGAAAGACTGTCCATGATCACTCCACTTTCATGAGAAAGATTCATACTTTACATACAATTACTTCATATTTATTTGAGACACGTATAGATTCATATGTTTTTTAATTATTGATTTTCAAATTATGTCCCGATATTATCAGTGATTGTGTTTCCATCACACACGTCTCCATTTACAAAGAACAATTAGAAACGAAACATGTGATTCTGGTTCAATTACCTACGCATTCGGTGTATCAACACACTCTTTCTTATTCGTACATTGAATTTTCGCTAGTTGAAAGAGAAAAGAACAGAGAGAGTGGAGGTGGAGCAAGGAGGAGAGATAAGGAAAACAGTAAGCATCGGAGATCGACGGAAAGCGAGAGATTCCCGCCTCATCGCCTCTCCTCGCCGGAATATTCCCCTATTCATCGCCGGGATATCCCACTTCATCGTCTCCGAATCCCCTACCTGAATTTCTGATATATTCCCCCCTTGTTTTCTTTCTTTTTTCCCCCCCCCCCCCTCCACGAAAGCCATCGATATCCATCTTTCCTCCATCTTCGAAATTCGAACCCAATTCTAGCAGGCGTCGTCGACGTCATCATCCATCCCTATTCTCAGCGGCTGCGGCGGCATGCCGTATTCGGTGAGGGCGAATCTCTTCATCGGCGACATCTCGGACGCCGCCGAGGTTCTCCAAAACAACAACAGCAGCAGCAGCAGCCCACAGATCGCGTACGTGCTGGAGAGTGACATCGCTGACGTGCCGTATTCGGTGCGAGAGAATCTCTTCATCGGCAACATCTCGGCCGACAACAACGACAGCAACGAGGGCAGCAGCAGGCCACAGATCACGCACGTGCTGTCGGTGCTCAGCTCGGCCTCCATCTCCTTCTTCACCGAATGGCGCCCTAGCATCTCCGTCCTCGTCAAGGAGATCCGCAAGGTATATGTTGGCGATGCTGATAGAGGTGAGAGGAGTTCGTTGGGGAAGGATAAGTTGCTGTATGGATTGGAGTATGCTGGAAAGGATCTGAGGATCGTCAGGATGGCAGTGCCGTTGAGGGATATGGAGAGCGAGAACCTGTTGGATTATTTGGATGTTTGCTTCGAGTTTATTGAGGATAGTAGGAAACAAGGGGCCGTTCTCGTTCACTGCTTCGCTGGTGTCTCCAGGAGGTAGTACTTCCATCATTGTTTCTTGTTGTTCTAGTTTATCGTGCTGTTGTGCTTGATGTTTTTGATAGTAAGAACACAAGGGGGCTTCAGAATCTGATAATGTAATTAGGAATTCAGATTGGCAACAAGGGAAACCAGCAGGAACATTGGTGTTCTCCGGTATTTAACTTTTGATGCTTGATCAACTGACTGACTGGATATTAATTATTGGCATTTGTTTGTTGCAGTGCAGCAATTATTACGGCTTATCTTATGAAGTCTGAAGGGCTATCTCAGGAAGGTCTGATTTATGATCCCAATCCAAAAGGATCTCAACATTGCATCATATGCTTCCATCCATCAACTTGTGTTTGATTCATTTCCCTGTTTGGGTACTCTCTGCAGCTGCACTTGAATCCTTGAGGCAAAGTTGTGAGTTTGTTTCCCCGAACGATGGCTTTTTGGAGCAGGTGAGCAAGTGAAAAACAAGGAACCAGCTCTGGTAGTTAGTCACTTGAAGGATCTTGATGATGACAAGATTATTGATGCATACTTTTCTGCAGTTAAAAATGTTTGAGGAGATGGGATTCAAAGTTGATCGCTCCAGCTCCATATATAAGCGTTTTCGCTTGAGAGTTCTGGGTATGGTTCTTTTTCCCTCTTCCCCCTTTTCTCTCTTGTTCTCTAGAAGCTTAAATGCAGGTTTTGTGACTTCTAGTTTTAGTAGGTTTTTGTTATGTTCTCACCATTTGAGTGGCTTCTGTTTGTTTAAACTTCCTGCTGGAGTCTGAAATGGACTCTGCTATATGCTTTCAACATTTTCACAATAAAGCAGAGTATTCATTTCTGATGGAAATTCTCAGGACAATATAGATTATGGCTAGTATTGTTAATTATCTATCACAACTTTGTCATCTTCCAACTGTGTTTGGATCGGATTTATGTGTTGTTGCTGTAAGTTGATGATGATTCTTTCTTATTGATCGAAAGCCCAGTCTGCTATTGTTACATAATGCAATGATATGCGTTTGATTTCTAGAAACACTGTTATGGCTCTCATTTTCTGATGTCGAGGAATTTAACTTTTTGCTTCCCCCAATAATAGGCGATTCTTATAATCGTGGAGAGAAATTGGATAGTTCTCAGCTTGGAGCAGATCCTGCCTCGCCCGAAAGGGTCACACCGGACTCAGAAGTCTCTCTAGATGGCGACAACAATCCCACTCCAGCATTTCGTTGCAAGAAGTGTCGCAGGGTGGTTGCATTACAAGAAAATGTCATAGATCATGTTCCTGGTGAAGGTGAGGCATCCTTTGGTTGGAAGAAAAGGCGTAGTGGCAATCCTTTCGACAAACACGATGAGTTTGAGTGCTCATCCATTTTTATCGAGCCACTGAGTTGGATGACAGCAGGTATGCAATAACTTATACTTCTTGTGTAGCTCTCCCCTGAAAAGCACGAGCATATTTGGAGTCTGTGTTTTGGATATGGCTGCACTGTCTGCAGTTAGTGTGGCAGATATGGAGTAAATAAACAGGATGCAGTGTTAGCATACGAAGAAAGAACATAGTTACTGTGTTAGTTATTTTCTGGACATGATTGGTTTTATTAACTGCTTAGAAGTATAAGATTGGATTCTGTCTTCATTCGTGCAGTAAAAGAAGGTGCACTGGAAGGCAAGCTATCTTGCGCCAAATGCGATGCCCGGTTGGGTTACTTTAACTGGTCTGGAATACAGTGTAGCTGTGGCAGTTGGATAACACCTGCTTTCCAGCTCCACAAGAGCAAGGTTGATATCAGCACCATCTAATCCACCACATTCCGCAGACCGAACTGTTCTAATAGGGAGAAAAATGGAAAGGCGAAGATGCAAAGCATCCTTGGTATTTGGCCCCTTGGAAGAATTTGTACGGTTAAATGGTCGCATGACATGGAGACGGCCTTGTCGCTGCATATCACTATTTAGTCCCAACACGATGTCTTGAGTTGTAAAAGTCATATCTGCTTCGCGAAACTTGTAGGGGTGTCATGGATGCCGTTAAAAGAATGGGAGCTGGTAATGGGATGCTGTTGCTTGCTTCCTTTTAAATCATGCATGTATTATAGGGTAGGAAGAGAAAGCCCTGTGCTTGATACAAGTAGGACGCTTTCATTGAATCCTTAGTTGCCATTTTGATCATTTTCTTATCATCATTCCAACATTTTCTGGCCGAGTTAGTTTTTCGTTCTGAATTTCAGGGCAATAACATAACAAGCAAAACGAACTGGAATTTGAGAACAAGATGGCATATCTGTAGGTAACCACATGAATTGGCTTTGCTACGTCGGTTAGTACTGGACATGACAGATCAGCCAAAACTGATTTAAAACATGAGCTCAACATGACGATCTCGAACTAACTGAAGGCTGCAGCAATGCAAAATACTTGATGCCAGTGCTCATCAAAATAAGAAGCACAAAGGAACTTTTTCATTAATGACGGAAAACTAACTATAGCGGAGAACAATGGTTAAAAAAAAAACTACAAGAATAATCTTGAACTTGTAAACACAGGTGTCTCTGAAATTTACCATATCAAATATCGCATTTGGGGTCATGGCCTCCGAGAACTACCAGCCTAAGTAAGAGAAAAACTTTGTTTGTCTATGAGGTAAATTTCCACTAACAAAAAGAAAAAAAGCAAAAATAATCGGCATGATTCCCAAGGTACATACAATCACCCTTTCGGCAAATCAAAACGCTCAGCCTCCAATGCAAGAGAGCAGACTCCCTGTAAACCCTAAAGCTTGCTTGTCAGCATAATCATCATAACGACGGAACATGACCCTTGGGGCTGCTGACTAAATTGCATTTGCCACATGTTATCGATATCCTGATTGATTATTTACATTCTGGTAGGCACACTACTGCGGCTCATCTGATGGTCGCTTTTCGATAGCATCGTAATGCACGATGAAATTATCCTGTGAAGCGGAAAAAACGGAAAAAGAGGATTCAGAAAGCAGTATTAATAGGGTGCACCTCATTGCTAAGTGGATCAGATTCACAATCCTCATACCTTAACTGTTTTCTCCCACTTAGTCGGGTCGAAGCACACATAAGAGCCTCGTTCATAAGTCGGGCCACACGCACTTAACTCCATGTTCTGGGGCCTTTTAAACCAGAATCTCTGCTCCTTATGAAAGAGCCAGTGCCTATCATACCTACAGAAAAAGGTAAATCACATGTCACCATCGAGATTCACTGACACAAGGGAGTAGACAGTAAGAGCAATGAGCATGTGATCAATGCATTCAGAAGGCAAAGAGCATACAGTTCATTTGCTGCGAGTAGCTGAGCCTCATCTTTAGGCATACTGCATCACACAGAAAAGTAAATATAAACTTAAATTCATGTGGCGCATTGCCTCCCAGTTTGAATCTAGACAACTATGACAAAACAAGGATAGGCAATGAAAAGGGGAGAAGTAGAAGTCTAGAAGAGTTTGAGAGGTAAACCAAACAAATTACAAATCCTCTTTGAAGTCTTCTAATTTCCACTAGCTATTATGGAAGTCGGACGTAAACATCAGAACAAACACAACCCCCTGTTTCTACGTCCATGAAGCTCCCACCTAAAATAGTGTTCTCTCTACCTTCTCGCTTGAAGCTTCCATCTACCCTTCTCTCTTTCCAGCATTAGCATATATTTTCAGTGATATACCATCACAAGGTGCAAGGCAAAAACCGTGCCTTGGACCAAAGAATGCCATCGACCAATATCATAACAGAGGATGGAGCCATAAACTTGAGTATGTAGTTTATATTCTTTACGTAACATTCTTTCCTTCTAATCCACAGATCCATTCTACCACACATATAAATACAACTATAAAACAAGAAGAAACAACAAAACATACCTGTAGAATATATAGAACAAAGTATCAGTCTGGAATTTCCTAAAATATATCGGCTGCAAACAGCAAAAGAAAAGAAGAAAAGTTACCAGCACCGTAAAGAATTCAAATCATAGGCTCAGGAAAGCAAAACCCACAAAAGCCTATGAAACCAAAACCCACAAAGACCGCATAGAAGTCTAGGGTAGCAACTCACCCGCAGAGGTGGTGGCGGCTGTGCATAGTAACATGGCGGCACAGTGAACTCAGGATTACCCTTGGCAGGTTCTTCTGACCAAGGAGAAGCAAAAGTTTTATGCAGATTTTCTGATGAATTCAAATTCAGTCCCAGGGTTGTCAAGTCCATTCCAAGAGCCAATTGTGTAAGATCTTGATCGCTCATTCTTATCACACTCAACAAACCAAGTAATCCATATGGGTCAGGAGCAGATTGAGGAGCCTGCAGAGGCATGATGCCCTGATCTCTGAATGACTGGTTTACAGCAGACATCTGCTGAAGACGGAAGTGCGGCTGGGTTTGCTGTTGTTGATATTGCATCAACTGGTCATAAGAACCCATCCCACCAACCGGATTTCCAGAGTTCAAACCCCTTATGCCAATACCTGGCGGCCCGCTGCTCTGCACACAAATAAAATGGCATAATATCATACCCTAAACCAAAGAATTACAAATGATTAATAACATTCTATAATTTATGCAAAGCACATGCCCCTGCACTTGACTCCAGCGTATGTTATTATAGGCCAGAAAAGTATGTGCCAAAGATGAGTAGCTAAGCAAACGAACAATAAGCTCGGTGAGAAATATCACTTAGGGCGCCTGTGGCAACATTACAAAAAGCGAAGAAATATTATCCAGAAGCAAATCCAAGTTTAGCTTTCTTGAACTCACTTTTTTCCACTAAAAAACAACTTTTTTGGTATCAACAAGCACCCAATTGTTTTTTTTTTTTCCTCCCCAAATGTGAGTACGTAACATTTGACTTGTTTTTAGGTTTACTGAACACCCAGAAGTCAAGAGTTTCACAAGGATAGCACATTGAAAGCTTTCTGGCATGCACCTCATACACCCGAAATTTCACCACTATTGGTAGACCAAAACGATGTATGTGGAGTTCAAGCAAGAACGAGAACACATGGCATCATAAGCTCTACAATTTACAGGTAAGAATGAGGCAACACTACTACTGACCGGTGGTGTATGTTGTGGCTGCGAGCGATGAGAAGAATAAGAACCCCCTAAGTTGAATCCAGCAGATCTCCCCATCTGCACAGTTCCAGCATCAGGTACATTCAGGTACATTCAACAACAGAGAAATCAACAGCAACCAGAACCAAAGTTCTTCACAGCCTACTCACAGAGAAATGCTGAGACTGCATCATGGACACACTACTGTCATGTTGTTCTTTCTGGTGTATATCCATGCCATAATCAGGATTTCCACCTGACAAGAAATGTCACAATCGAAAGAAACTCCACTAAGAAAATCAACATGACAGAAATAAGTCCACCTCGCCACAGCAAAGCTGCACCTGGTCTAGGTGATGGGGCATGCATACTGTTGAGGTTCCAAATTTTAAAACCAAGGCCATGATACCATATTCAAACACTTGTCAATTTCACAGAACATCAAACCCACATTTTACAGCATCCATGCAAAAGAAATTCGAGAAAGGGGCCTAAATGAAAGCTAGAAGGCATCAATACAGAAAAGCTCCATAACTATCAATTTGTTTTTCTAAGCTGCAAATCGTAAAAGTTATTAGGTAAACGAAAAGAAAAATGAAAAAGAAAAAAAAGAAACTACATACTCCACAACCGCTGCATGGTGCCCTATAAATCCCATGGACTAGTCCATGTTTTAAATTGTCACAGCATTCAAACAGATTGTAGAGTCATATTTATCTTCCCATCCCCCACTGTAATCTGAAGCCCAATACACTGAAGTCAAGGATTACAACACCATACAATCAAAGTAAGATGCCACATGTAACCAGCTTCTAGCATCTGAAAAGAAACAAAGGAAAGCTGGACGGCTGCAGCAACTCAACAAAAATGGATGCCTGAGAATAAGAATCTGACCTTTAAATCCAGGCAAGGCTGGGAAGTCTTCATTCTGAATGCTGAATTCTTGATTTTGCTGAACAATTGGACTAACTCCAAGCCCTTGTTTCCTCAATGAACCTGCAATTCCTTGTAATAAGTTTCTTTCAAATAGACATGAATAACTACAAGTGCATGAGACAGTTTTATGTATAGACTTCAAAATATAAACCACGGAAAGGTTTTCACCAACCTAATTGCCCTTGTGGTCCTCCTGATGAATTTGGACGGCTAGTCAATTGAGGGAAATCATTAATATCAAAAGGTGAGCTATCATTGGGATTAACGTCATTCAACATTGCCAATGAGCTCAAATTATTTACAGCTTGGCCATGACCTTGAGATAGCAGACCTCCAGCAGAAGGATATGAGTTACTTAGCATAGAGAGTACCTGTGGGGATGCTGAAAAAAAAAACATAATCAAACATGGAACAACATTCATTACATTCACTCGTCATTCTTGGGCACGTGAGAGTACCTCAAAATGGTGCACACTGGCTACAGAAACCAAACAAAAACAAAAATCCATGATTGTGGGGAAAAGAGCAATTCATACAATTACAATCTGACAGCAGATAAAATTAAACCTAAATACTGCTACGCTTTAATCTACAAGATATTAACACTTATCAAAAATAAGTTTGTCCATTGAGGAATTTTTTGGCTATTATGTAGCACACCAAGTCACCAACCTAGATAAGGATGGGAGCTTTCGGTTGAAGATAACCCACTAATTTCATTGCACTTGCATAAATGACTGCTAGGCCATGTAGCTCAAAAGACAGGTGGCATCAGTGCAAAAGTTGATACAATTTTTGTGCAGCACAACAAAGCTTTCAGTAACACAGAAGCGCATTGCAAATAACAACCCAAGAATCATGTGGAATGAGAGACTAGACGTCTCTTTTCAATTAAGCTCTTCAGGGAAAAAAAAAATTCATTTCTTGCGCTAAGGATAGCTTAGTTGTATTGAACACATAAAATCTAAACAATTCAGCGTCTCGATCGCAATATAGAATTGCCCACTCCTTCCGTCAAGGATAACCCCAAGTACTGTGTTTGGTAACATTGAGCATACGAAACTCATAGAAATATAGTAAAGCAGCCAGGTAATAGTAATTTACATAGCATGAGAAGATCAAGAGAACAAACCTTGTGGAAGCATACCACTCAGTAATCTATTCGGCCCTTGCAACCCCGAACCGCTAGAACCAGTCAAATTCAAACGAGAAGGAAGACCAGGCATTGATAATCCACCACCAGAGCTAATATGCCTCCCCATGTTGCCATTGCCAACAAGACTTCCTAATGAACCCGAAATACGTGTACCTGCATTTCCTAACATAGAGGACACTCCAAGTCCCGGAACAGCACCTCGGTTACCAATGGCAGCAGAGGTTGGAAGAATCCCCGGAATAGAACCGCCAACACCATTTGTGCTACCACCATAACCAGGACTTCCTACAACACTCATGCCTCCTCTATTCATAATGCCTGAATGTCCATGTGTGTTTCCATGAGAGATCTGCAACTCAAATTTTTACAGGAAAGGATGGTCAAGAACGGACGGTCAAATGGACCACATTTCATCTATGAACAATATAAGAAACAAATCCACGAGTACCTGAGATAGGGGAACAGGAATATTGGTGGATGTAAATCGTCCACTTGGAAGGTTTCCTGCAGGTTGTTGAACCGCACCAAAAGGTGCACTGTTAATTGATGAATTTCTTGATGTAAGTGTACTTGTCATGTTTGGAACATTAAAGCTCCCATGCACATTATGGAGCCCTTGGATACTTCCTGCAAATGAAAGTTAAGACCATCAGTGGTGGAGCATACAAATAAAATTCAAGAATACTAAGCTCACCACTATGATGAAAAACAGGAGATACGGCACCAGATTGAGCGGGAAAAGAAGTTGAAAATGATCGTCCGTCCTGATTATGTGACCCGTTAACAGATGACTGAAAGTGAGGATTACACAGTTCAAGTTAATAAAAAAGCAAAGATAAGATATGTAAGCCTACAGAGACGACTCTGATTATAAATTGAATCTAGGTTAATAGCTCACCAGCAAAAGAAAAGAAAAGGCTGGTCATGAAAACAAATGAATCGATCTTAGAAAGAAATAAACAAAAATAAGCATTACAAATGAGTGAATGAGGAAGGTTATGTACTCATGCCAAATAATGAATCATCAAGCGGAAGTAGCAAATTATACGTGTGAGAACACAAATGATTAAAACTGAAAGGTATCCCCCCCCCTCTCCCGAAAGGGTAAAAAAGTTCACTCGGAAACAGAAATTTAGTATGGATTTGGCTAGAGGACATGGATTCATAAATTTCAACTAGGGAGGATACAGTGAAGGAAAAAAATAATGTTGCATCTCAGTTCTTAATCCAGAACATCAAAGCAACGAAATAAATGCCCTTGACATTTACGAGTGAAACAAACAACAATGGGTGATTGGCGGGGGAGGGGGATGAAATTTTTGAACCCTAAGCAGCCAACATTGTACAACACCATCGACTATAAGAATCAAATCTTCGGCATGTAATGAACAAAAAAACAATCACATGACTTATGGTGTATTTCCAGCATATCACATATTAGAAATGTAGAGAGCAGAAATTACGTTGAGTAACCCCGACATTGCAAGCTATCAGACGATCATCTAAAGGATCACTCCCATTCAAGATATGATTTCTCGACAAAGCACAAACCTGCAAAAGAGGGCTCAGGTAAGAATTAACCAAATGAATGGATACAAATTCATAAACCAACAAACCCAACCAAGTCTATCTCTGATATCCTGAAAGAGAAAACACGTGTAGCAAGAGATACGAATGGAGTAAACCATCTGGTCTCGAACACAATGCATTAATCAAACGAGCAACAGGTCCGAATCTCGAATCAAAACAAAAACCCCGAGATCCATTCCAACTAAAAAACATACTCAATCAAATCTAAGACACGCCGAAATCAGAGCTAGAAGTCTAGCATTCAGATCATGGACCAGTACATCGCCCCCATTGAGCGAATCTCGGAAGTCGGAATCGAAACCCTAGAAGTTAGATTTCGATGAAAAGAGAGAAAATCGGAATCGAAGATGCTCACCTCGAATCGATTAGGGTTTTGGGGAGTCTGCTGTCAGTGGGTGCTGACCTAGTTCTAGTCTCTACACACGAGAAGGCGCGAGGCGACAATTTGAGGAGCGCGCAGAGTGCGATGATGGATTGGATGGATACAGTTTCGTTTGTGGATTGCTCGAAATGGTATAGACTATATAGACTATAGAAAAGTGTTAGAAAGGGGCAATATCCTATGTGCAACTTGGCTTCATTTCTGAAGTCCTAAA
Source organism: Drosera capensis (assembly GCA_001925005.1). Classification (NCBI taxonomy): domain Eukaryota; kingdom Viridiplantae; phylum Streptophyta; class Magnoliopsida; order Caryophyllales; family Droseraceae; genus Drosera; species Drosera capensis. Next base: position 27,889 of record LIEC01006226.1, read on the forward strand.
TCCTAGTTTTAGTGTATATATCCATAAAACAAGGTCAATAACATAACAAATGACGAGTCATTGCTAGAGAATAAAGTGATTACTGATAAACGATTATTTTTTTATTTTTGTGTACATAACAAGTTCATAACAATAAAAACTATATATAATTTCTATAATAGTTCGATATTATAATAAGTTTTGATCATTTTATCTTGATAGACTAATGAATGTGGTATCTTAATAAAATACAATGGTGTTAAAATATATTGTCGCTTTAATAAAAAATTGAAATTAAATTATTCACGTTATGATTCTAACTATTGATTCTAATCTTTTAGTCTCAATAATTGGTTATAGTTTATTTTCATCTATAGTCAGAATATGTCGTGTGACACAAGGGTTGTTTTTTCTATCGTAATATGTGTCATCTAATTCAAAACCCATTAAGGGGAGAAAACATAAACATAATATCGTCAGTATAAGACGTTGGAAAAACGAAATACACACATCCAGTGTCAACTTTTGGGGGGAATGTTTCATTTGATTCGAGCTGGAAATCCATCATCTTCAAAATGTAAAGAATTGTTGTACAGTTGACCTTGTAACCAAGAAAATACTCTTGGAGACAAAAATTAATTAATGCTAGATCCTAAGGACTAATCAAAGTCTAAACCAAATCTAGTTGTTCGATGCATATTTTTTATATAATTAAACCTAGTTGATATATTGTAACGACCAAGTATTTCTTAAGTGTTAGTCATCATCAGTCGTCGTTATGGGATTAAGACCTCAATGTAACTAAGATGCTTTAATAACACATGTAGGTCAAAACGCTCATGAAAATACCAAGTGTCAAAAATCGAGGTAAACTAACATGACGATGTTCGTTAAAACAGGCCGATATCAAATGGCACATGACCTAAGATAGTTTCAGTCATGCAAACGACACCTCGAGGCTCATATGTCAAGTCAAGAAAGCACGATACAATGACTAATCACTTACATGGTAAGAAATCGTCACCACGTCCACGACGCATATGACTAAGCAGTTGTATGTCAACTTGCAACTAAGAACCGACACACATATTTGCTTTATATTTTAAATGTCAAGCCCTTTCTTCTTATGTAAGTTGATTATGGAAATGAGTAAACAAGTGTTGTAAGAACGTTTTTATCGTTTCTGAAATCTTTTAGATGTAATCTTGTTTCTTTTAAGTGTCATAATATAGTTATTAGAAATTTTCTCATTTTCTTCATGTTTTTCAATAATCTCAGGTAATCATGAGAAGAAGAAAACCATTAGCAGCGAGTAAATTTAGTATCATGTCTTTTATGTTTTTTTCCATGTAAATAAGCTCACTTTCTATATTTTTCTCAAGTGATGTAATAAAAATTGATATTTATAACACTTTTTGTGATGTTGTCTATCATATTGTAAGAATTTTTTAATTCGATCTCAAGTTCACGATGGATCGTGACGATGACGCATACCATCCATGATCTACGTTACATTTACTCTCGGGGTCCTCATTGATACCTATGCTGTCGTGTGTCTACTGCTTCATTTCACAACATTTCATATGCAATAGCATGCCTTTCCCAATTCATATCAACATATCATCATACAAACAGAATAATTTATACTTCTTGATGGGAAAAAATCTTTATTGATATTGAGAGAATATAACAACTACTAAGATATTTCGATCGATCAAAGAAAAATCATTTGAGATTTTTTTTAGAAAAAAAAAACAACTACTAAGATATTAAAAATTCATTAAGAAAAATTACAACGAGTATGCTTAATTATAAATGCATTTGTTGGGGACCCTAACGCTCACTGGCCGCAAAATCATAGATTGCAGCGGCTGGGCGTATATTCCTAAATCCTAATCAGTGCTAATCCACCAATGGTTTGAGCTTTTGCTATTTGGTCCATCCTGATATCATAAAGTGCATTTAATTGTTAGTACTACAGGAGTACTATTTTTGTTGGCAATTTGTGCTCTGTTCATATACCTATCTCCACAACATTTTCTAAGACAACCATTTATAATCGAAATCTAAATGAGCTTCAAGCACAGAAAGGTAACGAGATATGACTTATAGCAAGATGGTGAAGCCCGAACTCAACCAGGTAAACCAATCGGTTTCATTTCGTTGGTTTTTTAGATTTGTCGCTCAATTATTGACGAAAGAAATTTATGATCAAATATCAATAAAATTCTAAAATTAGAGTCGTGATATGCATATAATTTAACATCAAGTCAGTTTTACTGGACTCCAGCAAATTCAACCACTGCAATATTGTTTTTGGACATCATTTGGTTGACTATGAGCGTTGATCATATGTTCCTGTATAATTAGTCGGTAGTCAAACGCCTACGCCCTTTGCCGGTATAATTTATGCACAAATCTCGTGACTCGACATGCCACAGCCATAGTAGGAAGCAAGCTTCTTTTATTTTGATCCCCTTTTTATGTTTTGAATCATTCCATTGGGAAACTTGTATACAATTGTTCACATCGTATTCAAGATCCCATTGAATGGTTAGTGATATCACATACTTACCTCTGGTCTATGATCCAAACAAAAAATAAATCAAAAAAAATCCATATTCTTTAACATGGAGTAGTTCCCTGTCACATAGCACACAAAAACTTGACTAGTGGAAATGAATAGGAATAAGGGAGGAAGAAGGAAGAATTTTTTGTTAAGTATGACTTTATCCTTTTTATATTAGATGTTATGGAGGATGCAACACATTTTTTATAAATTTGTTGATTTTTTATTTTATAAAGATAACTAGTGAAGTATATTATAACAAAAGACATCCGATCTATTGTTCTACATTCGAGATATACTTTTTTATTTTATTTTATGAAAACGGATTTTTGGATTGAGAAAATGTTTAGTTTTTTTTAAATGAATCAAATGATTCATTTGGACTAATAAAGTCCCACTTGGATTAGTGAAGGGAGTTGGATCCTATGTGGTTTGTAGTCCAATAACACATGTGTAGTTTTTTTTTCATATAAAAAATCTGGAAAAAGAGATTCAAAACCCTAACAAGATATCCACTTTAAAGCAATAAATATAAAAAAAATCAATAAACGATCCAAATTTCAACTGTATTTGTGCGGTAGCAACCACGGTGGATGCAACTCCTTTGTCAACATATTTTTCATTTTCCACGGCGATCTATTCTATGCGAGTCTTCGCAAGCCCAACGCCGGCGACCTACTATTATTAGTAGGGTAGGGTGGCAAATATTTCCCGGCGATGTCCGTCGTCTCAACCACTTAGCGATGTCTTGCCGAGACGCATCGCCGACGTCTATTTTTCCAGATTTCAGGCTCACAGCAGCAACGGCGACGAGTATATATTTCGTTCGTTTTGTCAATAACCAGAACGGTGACTGCGACGCCGATGCCGGCAGCGATGGTTTGAACAGATTCCACTTCCTTACGTGACATTGCCACCACTGCTGGTGCTATTACATGAATGCGACTGTCGACGCATTTGTATGACATTGACAATGTGATTGGTCCATGGTTTAGGGTTTTGCTTTTTGGAATGAGTACTGTTGATAATCGGACCGAGGAAAAGAAAAATGAATCCAAGAGTTTTAATGTTTTGAAGTGGCTATGGTGGTGAATGCAGGTGCTGATCGATGGGAATTCATGTGTGCGGAAAGTGATTCTTAATAGGCCCGAGAAGCTCAACTGTATCTCCTCTGTGATGGTATATTTGTTTCCTCATTTCGATCTCAATTGATGTGGGATTTTGATTAATAGGGAACATATGGATTGCTCTCTATACGTATATAGGAAATCAAAGCTTCTGAATTCCGATTTCATGGCCCTTTTCATTAGGGGTTTGCCTCTCAAAATCCACCCGATAATTAGTGTCCTGGATTGTCAAGGGAAGGACCACTATGCATAGTGGCCTTCAATCTCATTGGTATGAGTTGAAAAAAATGTCAAGGGGGTTATTATGTAAAATCTGTAGTAAGGGAAGAGCTGCGAAAGATGTGCTTATGGTATGTGTTATGAAGTGAAGCCAATGATGCTGGAACGTTCAAGGTTTCTGCTTTTGTTCCAGGTACATCAACTTTTGAAGACATTAAAAGCATTTGAAGTTGATCCAAGCGTTCAGCTTGTGATTTTGAAGGTAATTTTCTCTTTGATTTTGTTTTATCCTCATTATTGCTCTATCACTTAATTCTTTAAAATGTTCATGGGTTTGGAGGCAAGGTTGCTCCCCTTTATGAAACGATCTATTCAATTCTCATTTGTGTACATTATAAAGTTTACTCTTCTATGTCTAGCTCGATTAGAAATCAGCAGTCTTTGAGAACATTAGAACAGTACAACAGGAAGGGTTACTAATCTCAATCAATAGGGAATGCTTAACACCAGCAGTCTTTGAGAACATTAGAAGATGCAGTTTCCACTATGTCTTTAGCTGTAGTGATTTCATGGCCCCTTTCCTCAGAAATTTTGTGTTTAAGCTTCATTCATAATGGGGGAGGAGGGCACTTTATCAAGTAGTGCTATTAGCAGGAAGAGTTGGGCACACATTTGATGCAGAAGGCTTTCTAAATGGTATTGTTTGAATTTAAAAGTGAAATTTGTGGTCAGTCTGCTGAGCTACGATACCTATATGCCACTGCACCTGATTTTTTTTACTATAGCAGTGGTGGTTGCACAGTGGGATGCATGAAACAAGACTCGTAAATTTGTATATAATTTTAACTAAAAAAGTACAGAATGCAGTCCTTTTTCAAGGTTGGATACCATTTGAGACCATGAAGATGTTTTCTTCTCTTATCTGGACCTTAATTCCTTACCTACGAACCCAATGGTCTAATTTTTTTACAGGGTAATGGCAAAGCATTTTGTGTTGGAGGAGATGTGAAAGAACTTGTACAACTATCATTGCAAGGTAAGCCTTTTGATTTTATATTGTTTATCCAAGGCAAAGGGAGAAATCTGTAGGCATGTTGTCTGAAAAAGATTCAGGCTCGAGATGCTGTCTAGAGTAGTGTGATATTAAGTTTCATATGGATTATCAAACAACAAAGCATTGCTTGTAAAATTACCTCTTCCAGTTTCAACAATGTATATCTGATTTATCAGTAAACTATATAGTTGTTTTTATGACAAATTATTCATTGGATATTATCTTGTCTGTTGCATGGGCATCAGGAGGCTGGAGCTGCTGTGCAGTACCTTACAAGAAGCAAATGATATTGGAGTATTTGCTTGCTACTTATAGGAAGCCTTTGGTGTGATATTATCTATTTTCAACCTCGTCTTTTCTTTCTCTAAGTTCGATATCTTTTCATGGCACCAAGTTAGATGTGTATCTTGTCATCTGAATTTGAATACCACCCCATCAATGTCTTTCTAACATGTTCAAAAAATATGGTGTCAGGTTGCTCTTATTGACGGAATGCTAATGGGTGGAGGCGCTGGGATGACCATGAATGGAAGGTTCAGAATTGTCACGGAAAATGCGGTATTGTTCTTGATTAATGTTGACCCACCCAAAGGGTTTTGGTTTCTTTTAAATTTTGATAGCAACATCCTTTTAATATAATCCACAGTCGGATTTAGGTTGATGGTTTACAGACAAAAGAATAAGTTCTGGACTCTGGTTCAGTAACTATATGGTCTTCCTTTGATTCTAACAATCTTCTTTGTGGCTTTCTCTGAGATAAAATATTAAACTATTCAATTTATTCTTATAGTTGCAAGAAATGTCGAAATTTTTATTAATCAAATATTATACCTCTGCAGGTTTTTGCTATGCCTGAAGCTTTACTGGGACTGTTCGCCGATGTTGGTGCATCTCATTTCCTTTCTAAGCTTCCTGGATATTTTGGTAAAATACCATGTCTGGCGAAAGTCGAAAATATTTTTTTATATGGAGTATTCTAGAAAATGGCGTCCAAGTTTTTAGCTCTTCTGCATGGTTTCATAACATGAGAAATAAAATTTAACCCCTCTCAACTATCATCCGGTTGCACTTTATCCCAATGAACTATAGAATAGTCATTTAATCCCCATAAACTTTGAAAAAACCTTGATTTATGGTACATAACCTTCATAAAAGTATAGATTTTTTTGACAGAAAACCACCCTCGAAAGGGGGCATATGTCTATTTCCAAAATGAAGGAGGGTTATGTGCAAAAAATCGAAAGTTTAGGAGGATTGTGTGCTATTTTTCCTTCATAATATGATTTCATTCTCCTTTCGAATTTCAGGACATGAACGACCTTGACCATTTAATATAAGTGATAGTCCTTTATAAATTCGTGAGCTGCAGTTTCTTATCTCAAACTTCAATTTATGGATATAGTGACAGATCTTCAATTAAGGGCTGCCTTTGCCAATTATGATCCTGTATAGAATATTTCTTCGCTGGAAGGCGCCATCTAAGTTGCATGATAACTCATGATACTTTCTAAAGACTTTTCCTAGAAGGCAAATATTTTTCTATTAAGGCTCGAACAGCATCACAAGTTCTCCTAGTTTATAAACAATCTGATCAGTTTTCTTTTCCTTTTTACTTTTAGTTGGGTTCCTTCACTTCCTTGCCAAGGTGTTTGTTGGTACGTTGGATTATAGAAACAGATAGCCTAGATTATTGTAGTTCTATGTAGTACATTTTGAGATTCTTGCTATTGACCTGGGTATCTGCTCTTCTGTTCCTTAATCTTTTGGAAGCTCTTGTTGTTACTGACCAAGGTTTTGTGACTCATCCATTGTAGGAGAATATCTAGCGTTGTCTGGAGCTCGGATAGATGGAAGTGAAATGCTTGCATGTGGGCTTGCCACTCACTTTGTAACTTCAAAGGTGAGAATATCACACGGAAGTTGAAAATGTGGGCTGATTCTGCTCTCTTACATTAAGAATGACGGATTAGTTACTATTGGTTTAATTTTTTCGCTACTGGATTTGAAGTTAAGGACTCAAAAAATTATTGCTTCCGTCTTTATACATATTTCTTTCTGTGCTTCATCAGAATCTTCTGCTACTAGAAGATGCCTTGTCAGAGTTGAGTCCAATGAATATCTTGGCGATTGACGATATAGTCAGCAAATTCAATTATGCTCAACCTGCCAAGCCAGATAGCATCTTGAGAAGGTTGTTCTCTTTCTCCTCTGCAACTCTCCTATTTGTTTCTTCTTCTCCATTTTTTATGTTTTCTAACAAATCTTGTTCTATTGACTCATGATGAAGCAGGCTTGACGTCATAAACCGATGTTTCTCAAGGAAAACCGTTGAAGAGATACGGAGTTCACTTGTATGGAGTAAAGTGTAATTTAATGTGTCATTGTTGAACAGTGCTTTTTGGACATGTAATGATATATTTATGTCACTGTGTTTAATCCTATTGTATGTTTATAAACTAATACAGAAACTTGAGGCTGCAAAGTGTCCAGAGAAGTGGATTTCCAAGACCTTGGGTTTTATGAAGGCAGCTTGTCCAACTAGCCTCAAGATTACCCTTAGAGTGGTAACCATCGACACACATTTTTCTCTAGTTGTCATTCATGGTCCAACTGCACCAAGGTTACAAGAAGTGGGTGCAATGATTAGCCTAATGGCCCTGATATTATTCTTTTTTTTATATTGTGTGTCAGATCAGGGAGGGGCGGAGGAAGCAAAGCCTTGAACGATGTCTTTCGCGTGATTATACAATTTTCCGCCACTTTGCACGCAGAACTGTTGGAGGTGATTTTTATGAGGTGGTCTACTTTCATTATCTGTGTAGCTGATGTATCACAATTTTCAACCACTCCCCTGATTTCCTGAATTTCTGGGTCAGGGTACAAGGGCAATGCTAATGGACAAGGACAGAAACCCCAAGGTACACGATTACTTACTTCGATGTTCTTCTGCAGACTTTTTCTGTTGCAATACTCCCAACTTACACATCATCCTCATTTCTTAAACAATTGTCTTATTACGATTTGAAACAAAATGCGAACTCAGCATCATCCAATTGCTTAAGGCATCTGATGATCGTTGAAGAGAAATGCTAGTGGAGGTTGCGAAGCATTATCTCCACTATGTGCTTATTCTGATTTGTCATTCTGGTTCGCTTCTTGTTCGAGGTTTTCCAACTTAGTTTACTTTTGGCATGAAACAGTGGGAGCCATCAGGGCTGGAGCTGGTGACTGAAGAAATGCTGGACCAATACTTCGAGGAAATCCACGATGATGACAATTGGGATAAGCTGCAATTTCCTAATAGGTCCGACTTCAGCAGTGAAGTACTACATGCAAGGCTGTGAAACCCATTTGCTGCAGAACAGCATGACAAAACAGAAGATATCTGCAGGCTTGAATGGATGCCAAGCACTCTAGATTCGGTTGTGACATCTCAGTTTTCTAAATACACCCTACATTCTTTTTGAAGAGAGCAAATTCGTTAGGAAAAAAAAAAGTCTTTGGCATCATCAGAATTTGCCAATGTAAGTTTCCTTTGAGATGCGTCTTTGAGCAGTGAAAGCCTTGAAAACTAGAGCAGGTAGCAGAAGCAATGCTGAATAGGTAGAGTCTCGAGAGTTTGGCAAAGGCAAAACTATGAATCCATATGCTGCAAGAGTGAGGAGAGTTGGATGGATGTGGAACGAATTTGAATTTGATGCTTCGGTTGGGTAACCTATGCATGTATGATTCCTACATTCTCAAACTAGTGGTCTATTACTAATTTTTGTAATGATAATCTGAACTAAAATTTACCTGTAGAAATTTTCTAAGTTTCATTGACGAGATACGATGAATACATTATGACTATCCTCATTGAAGCCGTTGAGTTTTTGTTTCGTCTCCATCTAATATAAAAGCATGATGTAGCATCAAGCCAATTCGTTTAAATTAATTATTGTTTTTCATAAAAAAAATTAAAATTGAATTATTGTTAAATATGGGTTGAATGTATGAATTTATCCATTGTAAATATGATATCATTTAAATGTATAAAAACATATATATAAAAACATGTTAGAAATAACAAAAAAAGAATTGAACCTGAATTATGATTGTGTGTGAATGTGTGAATAAACTTGATATTAATTATCCCTAATCATAACTAAATTACTATTAATTATCAAATTATTAATTGGACATATGAATTCATCCATAATATACATAAACCATGTTAGAATGAACAAGAACTTCTCAGATTGTACGTTTGAGAAACATCGATGAAGCGCACCCCTCTTTGCCTCAAGAGGACGTTGGGACTCGTGAAGACTTGGCGCCCAAACGCGACTTATTGCGTTGTTTTCAGGCAAGTCCCTAGGGTTTTACCGTGTTCAAAACAAAGTCCCCACCCCCACCCTAGGGTTTTATCTTCTCCGCCACGACAACACACCCAACACCTCTGCTTCATTTCTCACTCTCTCCACACTCTCCTCTCTCCTCATCGATGGAAACCCGTCCATGATTCACTCCACCTCCGTTGAATCCCTCTCACTCTCGCACCACTCTCCCATGGCATTAGCCGCCGGATTCCGGCTCGTCCGCTGCTGCAACCACCTCTCGCCATCTCCCTCCCGCTACAAGCTCCGCCGCTGCTTCCCGCTCCCCGACCACCTGAGGTTCATTTCCAGCACTCCCCCGCTGCGTGCCGTTCAGCCGCTGAACGCGAAGAGGGGAGGGGAGAGGCTCGATGCTACCTCGAAGGGCGGGAATGGGACTGTGGGGCTGATGGATAAGGGAGTTGGCGGAGGTGGTGATGAGGGGGGAAGGGTTGTGCAGGTCGAATTGCATAAGGAGGCCACCGAGGCATATATGTCGTACGCGATGTCGGTTCTGCTTGGTCGTGCTTTGCCTGATGTTAGAGATGGGTTGAAGCCTGTTCATCGCCGCATTCTGTGAGCTCTGCTTCTCTGTAGACCTTGTTTTCTCGGCCTATCTGGGGTTTATTGTAAGATCATGTAATTGTGTGATCTATGTTAGATCACCTGAAGATGATGTGTTGTGGATGCTTGAATATAGGTTTGCGATGCATGAATTGGGACTTTCATCTAGAAAACCTTTCAAAAAATGTGCTAGAGTAGTTGGTGAGGTAAGAATTCATATATTGTTTTTTTCCTGCAGTTATGTGCTGTTTATGATGCTTGGAACTAATGGATTCTGGTTTCAGGTTCTAGGAAAATTTCATCCCCACGGGGATTCTGCTGTATATGATGCTTTGGTGAGGATGGCACAGGTACAATTCTGAATATCTAATTGCTCTTGATAATCATTGCATGGACATTTTAACCACTTAAAATATTGCCTCAGTTACTGAGATATGGTATTTCATCTTTCCTTATTTCCATCAGAATTTCTCTTTGAGAAGCCCACTGATTCAAGGGCATGGAAATTTTGGTTCTATTGATGCCGATCCTCCAGCTGCGATGCGCTACACCGAATGCCGACTGGAAGTAAGATTACAATTTACAAATATTCTTCCCATGAAAATCCCGTGGGTTGGACTTCGGAGTTCTGTACATTGATGGTTTTTTTGGGACAGTTACTGTGGGTAGTTGTAATTTTGCCAGCCTTTACTCTTCAAGTCTGCCAGTCTGGGAAGTCATTTCTATATGAAATTGTTCAGCAAAATCTTTGGACGAGAACAAAACTTTTCCTGGATTATAGTATAATTTCTGGTCAATATTGTATTCATAGCTTATGCATTGTCTTTGGTGTTTCATCTGAAAAGCAGAAATAATGATGATAAAAGATGCTCATACTGTCATAAACTTTGCAGGCCCTCTCTGAAGCAATGCTTTTGGCAGATCTGGACCTAGATACGGTATTTGTTTCATATTGCCCAAAAGCTGATTTCCGCGTTGGTTTATCAGTGTTGCCAATCATCACAATCTTCTGGCATCTGTGATTCCAGGTAGATTTTGTTCCGAACTTCGACAATTCACAGAAAGAACCTTCGCTACTCCCGGCTCGACTGCCGACTTTACTGTTAAATGGTTCCTCAGGAATTGCGGTAATACATGGATTAATTGTTTGCTGCTAACTCTTTTTGTCCTTTTTAGACATGTTTTTTCTTCATGATTTATTATTTTTTCTTTTCTATCATGTCATCTCTTTGTATGGATATGGCGTGCAAGCTACTTGCCAACTATTATATTTTAACATATTTCAGGTGGGAATGGCAACAAACATCCCTCCTCACAATCTTGGGGAGATAGTTGATGTTCTTTCTGCATTAATACATAACCCAGATGCCTCAGTAAGATTCCTCATATTTCTTAATCTTTCTGCATTAACATTCCATAACCCATTTATGAAGACAAAGTTCCTGTGAGCATACATATCGACATAATTTTCTTTTTCCTCATCACTTTATGGTCTTCTGAAGCTTCAAGAGTTGCTGGAATACATGCCAGGCCCCGACTTTCCCACTGGGGGTTTAATTATGGGTAACACTGGGTAAGCATAGTAGTTCTTTTGCGAATGTCCATTCTAGTTTGTTAATTTTGGTGCTACAGTTGAACAAAATTCTTTCTTCAGTTAATAAAAAACCTCACTTCATATGGTTCTTCTCTACCTGAGTTTTGGATTCTGCTTCCATTTTTTTCAAGGATCTTGGAAGCATACCGAACTGGACGAGGACGTGTAATCATCAGGGGAAAGACTGACATTGAGCTACTTGATTCTAGGACTAAGCGTGCTGCCATCATCATAAAAGAGGTCATCTGATTGTTCTACCAAAAAAACAAGGTTTCATTTGATTGATTGGTCACTCTTTGGTCTATGTTCCATGCAGATCCCCTACCAGACAAATAAAGCCACACTTGTTGAAAAGATTGCAGAGCTTGTGGAGAACAAGGTTTTACTTTTGATTCCACGAACTTCTTTGCATTCAATGCATCTGCATTTTGTGTATGAATAGATTACATGAACATTTCTTTGTTCTATTTGTTCTTCATCCTTTTTCATTAGCTGTAAAATGTTCGGTCATTTTGTTTTTATGAGTTGTTTTGCTTAGCTACGGGAGATGCTTTTGTCGAATTGCATTCTCATTTGGGATAGCTTGCTTAGAACACTTTCAAAGATGACCCTGTTGAAAGTGTTGAGATTGAAGGCAAGTCCCATTTAAGGACATGCTAACAAAACAAACAAAAAAGTTAAGGTATTCAGAAGCCCTTTTCCCCCTTTTATCCATAGAGCCACTATAAATACCTGTGTTGTCATCGGTGGATGAAACTTGTAGAAAAGACTGTTCTCTACTTCTTGGAGTTAAAAAAAAAAAAGAAGTTTCTTTCTTCTTGATGCTCTTCAGTCTCATCCTAGCGCCATATCAAATTGTTGAAAGGAGAGCCAACCCTAAGTTTGTCTCTTTTGGAGCCTGTCCATTTTAGCTTAACTTGTTCATTTTCCTGGGATTTTGCAAGCTAAGCCAGTATGTCTTTTTCTTGTCCTACATTTTCTTGGTTGCTTTTGTTGGATCATTAGACTAAAATGAGTGCCTCAAGTTGTTGTGTCTACAGATTCCTGGTGGCGAGTGGATTATGGGTGCTTATTTTTTTATTCCTTATATTTCAAATGGCTTCAGCCTCCAAGTCATGATGACTATGAGGGTTTCTTTCTTTGTCACAGACTCTGGAAGGAATCAGCGACATCCGTGATGAAAGTGATCGCACTGGAATGCGCATAGTGATTGAGGTATGGTGATTTCATGCCTTACAAACCAACTTTCCTTAGGTCAATAAGTAGGTTTACATGCTTGAGTTTTGGTTTATAAATTTTATTCGTCTATGTAGTTAAAGCGTGGTTCAGAGCCATCTATTGTTTTGAACAATCTGTATCGCCTTACTGCTCTGCAGTCCAGTTTCAGCTGTAATATGGTGGGGTAAGTAACTGTCGATATCGAAATCCAAATAATGCTGCAAATGTTTGCAGTTCATGGTGTGTCTAGTTTAGATGTCCTTGACTTCTTTTACTAAGAAGGCGCTTCCCTCATAAATCATACTGCTTCTGTCTATCTACAGAATCTTGGATGGCCAACCAAAACAGATGGGTTTGAAAGAACTGCTTCAGGTAATCATGTTCTGATATTGTCATTTTTTGCATGGGATGCTTAATAATTGGTAAAAATCTCTTGGCTATTTTCTTTTGCCAATTTTAGAGCTTAGCGTGGGTCTATATATTTCTTTTTGCCAAATTTGGGGCTTAGCAAATTATGTATGGTAAGCAGCAGCAGGTTCCTTAAATTAACAATGCTAAATACTTTGATGTTCGATATGGACGATTCCTTAAATTAAAGCGGATGGGTAAAAATGGAGTTAGAGGTTTATAACTCGACGTTGGCCAAAATTAAGAAGCTTGGACTTCTGAGGGGAAATCCTACTCGTTGTTAACCTGAGAAGTAAAATAAAAAGCTTGCACTATGACCATAGGATATGTAGGGAACAAGATAACTAGATTGGCATAGGCAGTTGGTATAGCCATCCATATTCATCAATGTTTCAAAAAGGGCTAGGTGGCCTTGAGTGTTTGTGTCACTTTCTGGCTTGTAGGCGTGGCCTAGATAGATGTATATGCCACGAGTTATCTATAACTTATATGATCTAATGAGATCATATTGCAAGATATAGTTTTGATCAGTCAAGAGGCACTTGAAGCTACTGAATCATTATCGCAAAGAAAATGCATGAGTGTTGGAGACATCGAGGTGTCTCTTAGAGAGTTATGGGACCACCTTATGCTTTGTTGGGACCTAGCTGTTACTGAGTCTCTAGTGCTTCTTTGAGAACACTGATCCATTTGTGGCGTCCATGCATGACTCGTTTCCTGCTTGTTCTGAACAAATTTCAGTTCATTTTCTGAACTTTTTGGACTTTGAACTCTTATAGAAAAGTAAAATTTGTTTGTTTCTATTGCTACTTTAGTGTCATTGATGATACTTTAGCTGTGGGATCTTTTCCTTTCACTTTTTAGAGGCTATATTGTCAAGTTATAAATTTGGCTTATCTTATTATGTTTTGGTTTTGGTACTATCTCGACCAATTTTGCAGGCATTTCTTGATTTTAGATGCTCTGTCGTTCAACGACGGGCTTGGTTTAAGCTGTCACAAGCACAAGAAAGAAGGCATATTGTGGAGGTATGTCTCATTCTGGTTGTCCTGTTTATGAGTTGCAGTCGTTATCCTCTTCTTTTAATGCTTATACATAATATCAATAAGTTCTGCAGTTTCCTGATTTGAGATGTATCCCCTTTGTTCTTAACCTGTTCTTCCTGTTTGGGATATCAAGGGCATCGTAGTGGGACTCGATAATTTGGATGAAGTGATTCAAGCAATTAGGGGGGCTTCTAGCAACATGGAGGCTTTAGCAAAACTAATGAAGGGTAAGCTAATGTATTTCGTTTGGATGCTCTTCTGTTCTCCAGAAAGTCAAGGTGCTTCAACCTGTGGTTTCATTGCTGGGGATTTTGCGCGGTGATGTTCTCATTGCAGGAATTGCATTAACTTAGTGAAAGATAAAAAAATATACTCCCTTTGTCCCCAAATAAATGAAACGTTTTTCAATTTGGGTCATTCCAACATAAATAAACGCTTCCTTATTTGCAAATTTTTTCCCCACAGTCCCTCACAAAATACTAAAACACCCTTCCATTATTATTGTGCATTCTGCTACCTCTACTCTCAACTGCCACAATTGTCCCCACTATCTTTTCATAAATACTAGGGTATTTTGGCAAAGGTGAAACAATTCAACCCACACATCGAAAATATGTGCATCTATTTTTTACATTTATGCCTTTATGGTTCCTAGCAAGCTTTTGACATAAAAAATACAATAATCTATCGAACTACCGTTTCAATATAATTTTTTGTTGCTTTCTCTTATAAATTCAGATTATAATTTATCCCAGAAGCAAGCAGAAGCCATATTGGATATCAGTCTGAGGAAGCTTACTTTTCTTGAGGTTTGGTTTAGCATGTCTATTTGCTGTTGCATATGTTGGTGAGCTTCGAGGTTTTTCCTTTTATCATTTTTTTTCCTCTTTTACTGCCACCAGAGGAATAAGTTTGTCGATGAGGCTAGATCATTAATGGACCAAATTTCTCGGCTGGAAGAACTTTTATCAAGCAAAAGGAAGATACTTCAGGTAAAATCTGTAATAGTGAACTTATGTATGGTGGATCATTTCCTTAAAACGGATGCAAGTGTTGTCTTGCATTTTCCCCTGGGGCACACTAGTAGAATGAAAATGAAACATGACGCTTGTGGGTACTACTATGTGCATACCTGAATTTCTTTTCATTTGCCAATCTTCAGAATATTTATTTATTTATTTTTGTTTTTATTTTATTTATTTATTTATTGAGCTTTTAGGCTTTCAAAGCGGATTGACTTGTTTTATGTAGGACATTTGGATCTAATATCATGCAATCAGGATGTAGACTTGATTGATTCTGAAGTATTACCCTTGAGACTTTTAAGTTTTTCTATTCCCGTTTGAGTTTGTGCTCTTCAGTAAGGAGCATTCAATTTAGCGAGGTTGCTGTGCTGGCCACTAATGTAACAATGTCTAGGATAGTGTTTTCCAAATACTGATTCATGCTGCATTAGGTTCTTTATGAGTCAGTCTAGTGATCTGCTGCAAGTAATGGAATTCTGGCGGAGGTTTAAGATGACTTGTGCTCGATCAATGACAGTTCGACGCCATTCACTGATATTTGAAAAGATGCCAATACTTAAAGATTTGTGTGGCATGATATAGCCATGTTTTTGCATTAGATGCTGGTTAAAAGGGTTAAGCTGTGTTAGAGTTTCAAAAAGTTGTCCCTGAAATAGTTGTCGACCATGCCCCTTTGCAAGTTTGTCTACTTTGTGCTTCTTGATGGTATCTAGTTCTCATTTTGTTCTATGAAATTATAAGCACTATGAAGAGACCGTGTGGTGGTCTTATTTTTGTTTGCAAATAGAACGTGGGATCCTCTTTCTGGCTTCTTGTAAAATCTTTTGTCTGATGTAAGGTCTGTGTAAGAATTTGTCAATATGAACAGGTTTTACCGGAATGAGAAAGAGAGACTAGAGGGTATTGCTATTTTCTTTGATGTTCTTTCAAAGTTATGGAATGTTGTAGACAACCATAGAAGAGAAAAAGCTAATCAAGCAGAATTAATGATTCTCTTTAAATTTGTAGATATTCAATAATCATTATTTCAAGTAATCATAAGAGGAGTTGGTTTAGTGGTAAGTCGCTCCCATCTTAATCGTGACGTCAAGAGTTCGACACCTTCCAAAGACATCAGTGGACAACCTTTCTATTATAAATATATAATATGGACAAGACCGCATAGATCTCGATCTCCCCACATCCCATATTTGACGGGATTATGTGGGTGTGTTGCTTTGCTTGGGCCATACTTCGCTTATTGTTGTGGAACACTATATGACAGCCTACTGTTGTAGATGAGTTGATATGATAATTTTTTCAAATTTGATATGATCACTTCCTAGAGGAACAAGGAGTTATTACTATCTTGTAAGCGCCAGTGCAACTGCTACAATTGGTTTGCTGCCTTCAAAGATTTGAAGTTGCTTGATCTTAATTATTCGTTTTAATAGTTTCATTCTGATTGATGTCAGCTGATTGAACAAGAAGCTATTGAGTTAAAGAACAAGTTTTCAACTCCAAGGCGATCTGTACTGGAGGATACTGATGATGGTCAACTTGAAGAAGTAGATATCATCCCTAATGAAGAAATAATTATGGTAATGAATGCCATAGGTCCGACATGTACCAGGAAGCCAAAGGATCACTTTCGCATTTTATTTTGAGATATAACTGTGTATCAATTACTTGCTACATTTTGTTTCCTTTATTTCCTTGATAATTATGTTTTGTATTTTTCAGGCAGTAAGTGAAAAAGGTTATGTGAAGAGAATGAAACCAAATACATTTAATCTTCAACACCGTGGCACAATAGGCAAATCTGTTGGGAAACTCAGGGTAAATGACACGATGTCTGACTTCCTTGTATGCCGTTCACACGACCATATCTTATATTTTAGGTATGTATAGTTTGTTTAACTTAACTTGAGTTTGCTTTGTGGTTGCAATGAACTCTTTTATGTTGCATTACTTGATTAGATGATATGTTTCTATCGTTGCTTCCGTTATGGTGTGCAAAATTTGTGATCTTGAGTTCATTTTGAATTACTGTTTAGGCAGCCTTTCTGCTTGACATGCACTTTAGTATCCCTTGGTTGTTAAGGTTAGGTTGAATGCGGAGATGAATTTTTTTTTGATATCTTTTCTTAAGATCAACTCTACCTATGTCTTGCCATTTGCGTTGATATTTCAATTTGTTGTCTACCAAAAACTTTGCAAAAGGATCTTGTGTTCTGCTCCCTTGATTGTCATGTCGGTTCGGTTGCAAATTGACAATGCGTAGAGCAACCCAATGGCCATACCATGGTATGGGAGGGTCAACGGTTGGATAAAAGAGAAAAGACAGGAGATTTTTATCGATGCGAATTATGACAATCACCATTTTATTTCCCGCATCTAGGTGAGCCACACCATGCTTGCTATCGTAGTTTGTTATATAGCTGGTTCAGAGCTTCTCCATCGATGGTCCCTGTGCTATTCTTTTCATTAATCAACAATCCTATTTCTTTTCAGCTACTGTATCATATTATTTCAAATACTGATATCCTGCTCTTAGTATCTTTGCTTCATTTCGTTTAGATGTTTGTAATACACTTGAGTCTGTACCTATGAGCTGATGTGGCTAATTTGCAGTGACAAAGGAATAGTGTATTCTGCTCGTGCATATAAAATCCCCGAATGCTCTCGTGCTGCTGCTGGCACGCCGCTGGTGCAGGTATTTGCTGGCATATTTTCCTGGCATTGGTGTACTTAGTTTCATTTTTGCTGATTTTGTTTGCCTTGCTCGTCACCATTTCAGATCTTACCCTTGTCTGACGGGGAAAGAATAACTTCGATCATTCCTGTGAGTGAGTTTGCTGATGATCAGTACCTCGTAATGCTTACAGCTAATGGGTATATTAAGAAAGCATCATTGAACTTTTTCTCATCGATCAGGACAACAGGAATCATTGCAATTCAACTGGTTTGTTTTTCTATCCTTTTTTCATGACCCTGTTGTAGTACATATATTTTTTTGAAATTCATGTCATCTCATACCGTTGTTATTAATCGTTCAGGTTCCTGGTGATGAGCTAAAATGGGTTCGACGTTGCACAAACGATGACGATATTGCTATGGCTTCGCAAAATGGATTAGTATTACTTAGTTCTTGTGAGAGTGTAAGGTTCTTTTCTATTTTCAATGCATTGTGGGACTCATTTTACTCATTGCATCAAAAAAATATTCTATTGTTTGTCCTTCAATTCGTTTTTCCTATTACTCCTTTCATCCCATATGAAAACCCAATTTTTGTACAAAGAGAGTTGGTCGAGACAAGCTTTGATTTGTGTTGAGGGGCAATCAAACAGCATTTTATGCAAATTTATCATGCAACATTAACCATTGTATAAGATGTATTTTTATCCGGAGTGAAGAGAAATAGATCATTGCATCATTCGATGGAACTAAGCTCATCAGAATACGTTGCTTGTGTCAATCATAGTATACGTTGCACATTTAATGGAACAAATTGAGTATGAATTCTTGTTGATTGTGAGTCTTTCATGCTTTTGGGGTTTTATCATGTGATGGAAGCTGTATGTCGGGCAGGGGGGTTGCATTCCCTTTTTATTTATGGAGAACCCTAATGATTTTTTGTTCAGATGTTGACATATTGTGAAATATTAAGTCAGCTGTAATTTTCTTTATTTCGCTGAAGGTTCTGTGGGATGTGCCAATGTGGCTGGAGAGCATATCTGTTATCGGTAGCAAGCCGATTGTGCTGTTTTGTAGCTTATGTCCCATATTCTAATCAGTATGAAAGTTTCAACTAGATATTTTATTTTCATGTTTGGAATCAGAGACTTCACTCATATTCTTGCTCTCCGTTGTTTACTGGCGCGTGGTTTTTAGCCCATGCTCTGATTTACTTATCTGGTTCGTTTATCTGCAGATACGATCCCAAGGTAGGAATACAAGGGGTGGAGTTGCCATGAGATTAAAACAAGGGGATAAGATGGCTAGCATGGATGTCATACCAGAAGTCACAGGACAAGAAACAGAAGAAGGTGCCAACGCCAATGCTATCAGGTAATGGACCGTACTGAGACCTAAATGGCTAAACCCTTGGACTTCTGAGTTCTGATCACAATTCTACTGAAATCTAAGATATAAGACTCACGTAATGATGTGGATATTGATACCGGACATTGGTAGTTTGGTGACTGACATGTAAAACTATTTGGATTGTTTGAAAACCGTTGCTTACATGAGAGCATTAACTGAGCTTCAAAGGGAACTAGAGGAATCTTCTAAAGACATCGAACATTGATCCATGGTTGACGTTGTGACCTTTCTCTCTAGGAACAACAAGAGTCGCAGTGGTCCATGGTTGCTATTTATATCAGAGAGTGGTTATGGTAAGCGTGTTCCAGTCAACAGTTTCCGGATGTCTCCTTTGAATAGAGTTGGCTTGATCGGCTACAAGGTAAAGTTAGAATATCATAATTCCTTTCAGTGAAGCAATTTATTTACAGCCATAGGCTCAAGTTGCAGTTCTATATTTCATGTCCATCTTGATTTCAGTTTGCAGCTGAGGACTGTCTTGCAGCAGTGTTTGTTGTGGGGTTTTCGTTATCTGGTAAGAAGTCATTTACGAAGTTGCTTTCTGCTGTTGTACATGTGTCAAAGGTTTGAACTTAAGTTTCCTGTGCCAGCAGAAGATGGTGAAAGCGATGAGCAAGTGGTACTAGTTAGCCAAAGTGGGACAGTCAATAGAATCAAGGTTCGGGACATATCTATACAGTCACGATATGCTAGGTAATCTTCTGGCTAGTACTCTAGCGTGGCTACTCAACATCCTGATATGGTGCTTTGGACCATGAGACTGAGATCTCTGCTTTGAATATACTCTCGCCTAGTTTGAGAGAGGTTTTTGCGCATCTGAAGTTTGATTTTATTGCAGTACAAAATTTATGTTATTTTTGTGCAGTTTACCCTGTTAATATTCAAATAATGGGTCTTCTACTGGTCATTAGAGTTTTTGGTTGCGTTGGGTTCTTTAATTGATGCAAATCCTTTTTGTGTGAGCCTAGGCCATCTGTTTAGAGCAAAAGTTTATTGAGCTCCGGGAATGTAGCGTTTCATTATTGAGTGTGACATTGAAGAGAGAAGACAAAATTATGGTTGGTTTAGACTGAAATTATTGTTGTGGTTAATCTAGAATCTATTGAGCAAATACCTGCATTAAAGGCCAAGGATAAAACTGTTCTAAACTTCACTGATTTGTTGGAAGTAATGCCTTGTGTCTTTTTGCTTCAGCTACGGAAGAGCTTGTTCAATCCTGAAATTCTTCCTCTCTTTCTTGTTAAGATTTGGCAGATGGCCTTGCATTGTTGGGCCAAAATATGAGATCTTGTGCAGAAAAAGCTACATAGTAAACTAGTAACTATGCAGTATTTGTAGTGATAAATTGATTCCTTTAGCATTTCAACTGTTATTGACCTTAGATTGTAAATCTGGGAATGGAGCATGAGCACTTTGCTTCTGCTAGAACTGAAGGAGCATATTGATGTTAACTCTGAGGTTCTGTGGCGTATGCTGTTTTCAGGGGGGTGATTCTCATGAGACTTGAGCACACAGGGAAAATCCAATCTGCATCTCTGATATCAGCAGCTGAAAGTGACTCCGAGGAAGATGAAATGGCCGCTGCTGCATAGTTTAGCTCCAGCAGTAGAAACTTTTTTGTGTGCCAGTGGATTCTGTTGTACGAGCAATATCGTGTTTGGGGCATCTAAATTCGGCTGTGTATGTACTGTGAACCAAACCAATGGAATTTTGTGGTGGCTTGATCCTCCTCCGTGTATATGCTAGTTTGTCCTCTATCGCTCTCGAGTGTAGGTCGTACTAGGTGGCCTGTCTGGGACATGAGATTTTATCCATCGTTGGCATCTGTCATTGCTGATCTTTGTTAAATATTTTGATATGTGAGATCATTTGCTGATCTTTGTCATCTATTAGCATGACGGCTTATTTGTTAGACAAATTAATGAAGTAAACCCTTGGTAATGGCTTCCGTCTTGATCATAGTTCAATGTTTTCATGCAATGTGGGAATGCAAAAGCTTGATCAAAGGTCACCGAGCAATCTGTTTAAACCATCAAAGGCAGTGAAGAGCATAACCATAGTCAGGTCTCGAAGTGGAAATGGCACCCTGCTGCTATCGAGGATTTCTACCGCTTTATGCATCATTGATTGGATCCATCTCTATTCTGGTGCAGGTCTTCTGCTGGAAGCTGACTCCTCTCCTGCAGAGGGTAATGAGGACTGAAATCAAGGGCAATAGCATTAATAATATTCTTCGGTGCAATTAGTGGACAATGGCTGTCCTTTAATCATATGATATGTTTACATCTTATGTATAACCTTGCTTTGTAAGGAAAGGCAATAAAGAAGTCATTATATACACTAGAACAATTGTTATCTATCAAGAAAGTAATGCAGTGGTAATGGGAAGTAACTTCAAGACCAGTAGAAGAGGAAACACATTCCAAATCCTGTGATAAGCCCCATTTGACTGTACCACCAAACAATTACTAGCAACCTGGTGATGGATCTCACCGCTTAGAAATCAAGTACTACTGTTCTTCACTTAATTTGGAAAAAAAAAAACCACACTTCTTTTGGGTCTATCACTCTGTCTAGCAGTGCAGATTAATTACTCCGCCTCAAGAGCAGCAATCTCATATCTAACTTCATCTATGTGATCATTTATGGTGGTCACTGCATCCTGGACACCTTTGATTGCTTCCTTGAGTGCATTGTCATATTCTGCATCAGCTTCTGCTTCTTCAGTTCCAGCTGCTTCTGTAATCTCATGTAGATGCACACATTCGTGCTGCATTGGCTTCTCAAACCTACAGTTCTCATGGGTTACTATGCGTTCGGAGGGTCGGCCAGCCTTCTTCAGAACTTGAATTGTCGCAGTCTGTGGATCAACAGAAGAAATCTCTTATTACAGCAGTAATGAAACCACCACAACTCCTGAATACAGGGAGATGTTGTCATAGATATTTGTATGCATGGATAGGATGGCCGTACAATACTCGTGTATATTAGCCACACATCAGCATCAATGCTGCTTGATCCTTTGTATATTGCTAACAAACATGATTTCATGAACATTGTTGTCACGTCCGTAATCGTCAAATGAAATAAAACGCTCATGCACAAATTATGGCATACCAGTTGCAGTTTTTGTTTCTCTTGTTCTTGAACAGATCTCAGTAAGCGAGCTAGGTCCTCTCTGAAAGAACAAGGTTTTAGAAACTGGGATTCCAATTCAAGGACCTGCATTGAAGACATATCCCATCGAAAAGGGGTCACTACACTGAATACAGGAAGAATAGTGCCAGAATACACCACAGCCACACTGAAATGGGGCATAAGAGGGACTATCGATCGTGCCTGCTTGGAGAAGTCGCAGAACTCGGTGGTGATGTCGTTACAAAGATGCTGGTACGCTGCCTCTGCCCCTGACGCCATGTATTCAGCAAACCCACTGCCCCCAACAAAAACCAAATATCGTTTGTCAGCTGCAACGATGATAATTAGTTTGTGATTTTGTTAATTATTTTAGTCGTAGACTCATGGAGCATTGAGCCTCCACCCCAAAGCAGACAACCGTTTCGTTTTCTTTAACGTAAATCTTAGGGTTTAGTTGTTCGACAAAGAAATCGCCGGAGAACGTACAGGTGATTCGCATCAGATGACTGTAACGAATTGAGATGAAGTGAAGAAAGGTGACCTGCGCAATTTGGCGTAGGCTAGGGCTCTGCGCTGCTGAACTTGGAGAAATTGACGAAGCAAATTTAGGGTTTTCGATTTCGCAGCTGCATCATCATCTTCGCAGACTTCCATCGACATGTGAGCTGTGCCTCCTTGTTCTTCGACTAGGTCCTGTACTCCTCCTCCTTCAGCTGTGTCTGCTGTTATCTTCAGCTTTTTCTCGAAATCATCCATACCCTTTCTCCCTCTGCTTCTTCTTCGGCAATTTTATTAGCCTTCGTGTCAGGATTTACCAGTACCGAATAATCATTCACAACACAACGATATTTTTTTTTTATTTTTTATTATAGATAATATACTAATTTGATATGTGATTTTATAAATGAATGAAATTTGATATAAAAAATAATAATTATTTGAATATTAGTGAGATTTATTGTATCATTGTGAAGAAAAGATAATGGGTGTATTGAAACAGATGTGATGGTTTGATTTTTGTATATAAAAAAGTTATTAAATGAGATATGTTGTATATATATTGAAACAGCACAAATAAAAAAAGGTTACATATAATATAAAATGAAAAAAAGTAATTTTTATTAAATATAATAATTTTTTTGTATGTTAAATTATATATTAGTCTTTTTTTTTTTTTTTTAGTGTGTGAGAGAGGGATGCTAGAAAGAAAAAGAAAAAAAAAGTTTTATACTATAAAATGTTACGAATAACCTAATGTGGTTTTCGACATATGTCCGTCAAGTGCAAGGTACATGTCGATCTTATTCGTTGTTTTTTTGACATCCTCAAATGTAGAATCCTTGATCACAAAATTGAAAAAAATGACTTATTATTAAATCAATCCCACTTAAATAATCAATTTAAAATTTATGAAGTGTTTCTTAGGAAAACGTCAAATGTAACAAGTGTTACTTAGGGCATCTTCGGTAAGACTGAAAGATAAGTCTTTTTTTGATTTATAACTGAAAGTTATAAAATATGACTTATGGAGATTCTAAAATAAGTCATCTCGTTTTGGTATAAAAAAAAACTACTTAAATGTAGGGAGAAATAAGGATGTTAAAAAGGATACGAAATTGTTTACTAAACCAAAACATAATCATGTAAACCCAAATCGATTAGTTAAACGGTTTAGTTTTGATTTTTGAAGTTAAATCGTTTACTTATTCCGTTAGGTTATAGTTTTTAACTGATTAACCATCGATTAATTGATTAAAAATCATTTAATCAATTAGGTTAAATCGATTAACCATAATTGAATTAACAAAAAAAATAGCAACCGATGATCACTAACCAATTAATCGAATAATATACATCAATTAACCAAATCAACAAAATATATATATCACCAACAAATATTTTTTCATAAATGAATCATTTTATGTAATTATTCCTTCGATTTTTATTGATTAATCGTTTAAAAATCGATTGAGAATTTAATTTTTTGTAATCATTTAATTAACCAATTAATCATAATTGGTTAAGAAATCGATTAATCATAACCGTTTATATAATCGATTAACTGAAATCGATTAATAAATGATTACGATTTTAAAAAACTTAATCAATTATTAATCGATTCGGTTATGATTTTATCCATTATAATCAAAACTGATAAAAAATCAAATCAAATTAACATTTTTATTCTTAGAGAAAAGGAAAAATTTTCGTCAACAGGAAAAACGAAGGCCGGTTCTACCTAAACAATAAATTTTGACTTTTGACTCAACGTGCAATTTCTCCATAAAATAAACCATTTTCCGTTTACCAAACGTGCTTTTGTGCTTTCAGGGGGAAAAAAAAAAAGTTTTGATTAATTATGTTGTTATCAAACATGGTGTATTAAGTTCTAGACCACTTATGAAAAAAAAAAAAAAAAGTTCTAGGTCAGGCCGGCATGGACCCAAAATCCCAGGAATTCTGAGACCGGCCGCACACAGGCAGGCGAAGCCAAGCGACTGTTCGTCAACTCGATTCCAAAACCCTAGTAAAATCACAACAGAAAGCAAGCAGCACCATCACCATGGCATAGCCTACTCTCCAAGCTGAAAGATCACAACACAGAAAGATGCGTCCTTTTTACCCTAATCAGCAAAACCCACAGCCGCGGCCACCCCCGAGTGGATTCTCCCCTCAACAGGTATTCTCTTTTGTCTCTGCATGTTTGTCTGGATTTTTTGCTTTCTATGTTGTGATGATGTGTTTTTTTTTTCGCTCTGGTTTTTGCGATTAGGTTACAGGTAACCCGAACAATTTGATGCAAATGCAATCTCAGGCGGGTTACATGAACCCCCAAGTTTCCAATCCCGTCAATTTTTACAATCCCAATGTGGGCGCCGTGGACGTGCTGCAACTGTTGCAGGGTCTGATAAATCTTGCCAGTCAAAATGGGCATATGGGTAATGCGAATTTGGGATCGAGTCCTCCAGTGATGCACCCCATGCAAACCCATCAAGAATTTGGACAGCCCAACTTGAACTTTAACTTGAATGCTCTGTCGGGGATTCTGGGTCAGCTTGGGGGTTTGCCGGGGAATTTCAATGGGTCGAATCTATCCCAGTGTTTAGGGCAGTCGAATGCTTTGAATCAGAATGGTGGGTATCAAAATGGGCAATTTGGTTTTTGGAATCATCTGCAGAATGCCACTCCTCAGCTTGGTAATTTGGGATTGCCAGCTCCTGCTCAAGCTGCAGCTGCTGCACCTTTTGGTCCTATGATGATGCCATGTGCGAATCAAGCAGCACCTCAAGGCATGGTTCCTCCGAGTAACGCGCTTGTCTCAAGCCAACAATTTGGTCACATGCATGTCAGTGCTAGTCCGCTACAAAAGAACGTGCCTCAGCATAACTTAGCTTCAAGTGTGATGAATGCAAATGAATTTAACAAGCAGCCTGCATCTCAGTTTTGGGGGAACTCTCCTAGTCCATATCAAGCTGCACCTTATGGTCCTAGGATGATGCCTTGTGCGAATCAAGCGGCATCTCATGGCATAGGTCCTCCAAGTAATGCATTTGTTGCAAGCCAACAATCTAGTCACATGCAAACTGGTGGTAATCCGATGCAAAAGAACTTGCCTCAGCATAACGTAGTCTCAAGTGTGATGAATGCAAATGCATTTAATCAGCAGCCTGCATCACAGACTCGGGGGAACTCTCCTAGTCCATCTGTTTCTGCTTCGTCAATAACTCAGCAAAAGGTAGTTTTACTTTATTTTATATTGTTACTGACAGTGCATTCTGCTTTATCTGACAACCTGTGTTTGTTTAGGTCAAGCCGTTTGCCTGGTCTAGGCAACACTGCACTTGCTTAATCTTGTATTACATGTTTATCCTAGGATAATACCATTTTTCATGTTGTCATTGCATAGTCATACGTAATTGTCATGTTCTGTTAGTTGTCTCATCCATGTAAGGAGAGAAGTGCTGTCATCCTTCTGATAGAATTCACCAGGTCACTTTCCAACTTGTTTCTAGATTCTAGAAGCATATTTTGATGCATAACAAGTCTCAAGCTCTAAATGCTTTCTCTAATCTTTTCTGAATCATTGAGCTATATCCCTTATTTTTTAAATCTTGGTACAGGGTAATTTTGGTAAAAGAGATGGCACGCAGACATTAGCCTTGGGAAGAAATCAAAATAAAGGTTTTAGACCGCACCCCAAGCATGAGGTGCCAAAGCAGAGGTACGATTTAATGACTGTCATTAATATATTTGTTCATGCAGTTTTTGTGTTCTGTGAAACTGGTCTTGTCGTGTGAGTTTGTTGATGTATGACCTTATCATGATAGGTCTCACACCTCCCAGAATGATCGTCTGAACAATGCAGGAGGAAATCGTTGCTTATCAAATCTAAATGGAAGAAGAGGTGCGTCTTAGAAGTTATATCATAGGCAGATAGCTTCTTGTTTCTTTCTTGTCTTGATTTGAACTTATTTAGTCACTGTCTTTTGTCCGATAATGAACCTGAGAGCTCATGTATGAGTAAAATTCTATCCTCCTTTTTTTTTTCTTTTTCTTTTTGCTTATTCTGTGGCATATAATTCACATTTCTCCCTGCTTAACAGAAGGATAACCTTGTCCTTTCACGATGTTCCTTCTAGAGCAGGTGCTAGTTATGATGGGGGAAGTGTGTCTGGACTAGGCAATTCTGCAAGCCCTTCTAAAGCTGGAAAGTCGAGGTGATTCTTCTATATTTTATTCTCATGTTTTTGTGATATGCGACCTGGTACCTCTTTGCTACATAAGGAATCAAGCCTGTTATTTCTGGAGCTTCCTTGCTAATCTCAGATGCAGTGGATTCTAAAATCAGCTTCTGCACCGCCTTTTCTTTTCTATGATAATGAAGATCACTTGTGGTACCCTACACGGACAGAGAGATACAACAGTGGCGGGAAGAGCGTAAGAGGCATTACCCAACTGAATTCAATATCCAAAAGGTTACTCTTCTGGTGTATGCTTAGGCTCTTGTGTGAGTTTTTATATTTTATCTATGTATATATTTTTTTAATTGTAGTTTTCTGATGATTTGGTAGTATCTCCTGCAGAAGTTAGCAAATAAACAAACAAATGTGGGCATGAAGAACAATGACAAACTTTGGCGCCAGGTAGGTTTATATCGTCGTATCTGGTTGTGGATGATACCATGTTGATGGGAATAACTCAGTCCTTGGTTGTCGATCAGATTATCAGGTTTATACTTTTTTGTTTCTTCTATCGAGGCATGCACATTTTATGTTGAATGAGTCCTCTGGTCGCAATGTGCACGTCGCTTTGTTGAATTTGCCTTGTTCCATGTATATGGGCAAGATTCTAACTTTTCAATGAGCAATAGCTGCACCAACTTGTGTTATTTCTCACTGTTAATTTCTATTATGACCTCCCAAAGTATTGGAACTGATTCTATCTTTTCCTGATTCTTTCCTAATAGTATTTAGATCTGAAAGGCTTATTTTCAACCTGAGAAAAATAAACGCACAGGAAATGTTCTTACAGCGTGTTGTATTCCGTCATTATGTGTAACAGCTGAAAGTATCTCTGGCTACCTTTCTCTCTCTTTATAATCTAGTTCCCACCCTTGTGGAGATTGATTTGCCTTGCATGTCCCTCTTTGCTTGCATTGGTTTTCAACATGTGTTTTCTTTACCAGGGCATGAACATTCTGTTACTGTTATGTTTACCGAATAACTTCATGCTTGTTATTTCGCTGCAGCAATTGAAGGATGTATTAGCAAAGCAAGTCGAGTTAGGGTTTGAAGTTCCAGAAATTCCACCCCACTATCTCTCAGATTCAGACGAGCGGGCTTTTCAAAATGAACAAGGAAAACCATTCAATAAGAACAAATTTCAAAACAGCAATAACAAGTTGGAGAGGTTTAAAAACCGAGATTTGGCGGAGAAGAGACCATATGGGAAGCATCAACCATCCCTAAAGAGGAAAAGGTTTAAAAAGGATTATCAGTCACATTCCGCTCCTGCTCCGAGGGAGCCAACCCTTTTGCAGAAGCTTCTTAGTGCTGATATAAAGCAGGAGAAAAGCCATCTGTTGCAGGCTTTCAGGTTCATGGTTATGAATTCGTTTTTCAAAGATGGGCCTGAGACTCCTCTGAAGTTTCCTCTAGTCATAGTGAACGAAGCTGGATTGTTGTCTGAAGTGATTGAACGGACAGATTCACCTCTGGAAGAAGCTGGTTTAATGGAGCATGGCTCAGTTGGAGTCGATGACCGCAATGACATTGGTGATGGTGATGATAATATGAACCAAAATGAGAATGAAAGTGTAAGTTTCGGAAGAAGAGGAAGAAATCACCAGGAGAGGTGAAGCTTCTGCTATTAATATTTATGGTTTTGTGTAGAAATCTATGTGTGATATCCTGATTATATTGGCTGGCATGATGAGGCGAGTTACTGTAAGCTTGAATTCATGCAAGCAAAGGTTAGGAAGAAAATTGTTTTTGTACTAGGGTTGAATTCAATAGTACATATGAGCTTGGATTTCAAGTATCAGTTTTTTCACTAGTGGAAGAATATGGAGAAAGCCTGAAGGAACCAGGAGCCACTCCCACCAGGTCGGCTTACTTATCTGTCTGCTTTCTCATTTCCCTACTCTCTTTCTCACAATGCAAGGTTCCTCAATGTGCTTTATTTTTATTTACTTATTCCTGCTTTTGTGTGCGTCTTTGTTTCGGGGGGAGGGGGTGATACTAGTAGTAGTTAGCTGCAATCTGTGTGATACTGGATTAGAAGGCATTTAACGCTGAGGTAGCGATACTGTGAGCTTAGAACTTGAATGAGTGATTGGCTAACAGAGGTTTAGTAAGTTGTAAATCATGTTTCAGTTGTTCCATTGAGTATATGCTTGTGATATCTAGGATGCTGTGGTTCAGTTGGAGGATTCGTAGTGTGAGTTTCGTGCTCAAGTAGAATCAGATTTTAAAAATGTTAAGCAATTCGTCAGTGAAAAAAATTCTACATAAATCTTAACTTACCAATGTAACTTGGAGGATTGAAAAACCATGTTGGAAAGAAGTTTGGTTGACATGGCCTTGTTCGGTTGCTGGCGGTTTTGCATATGAGTTGACATGGCCTTGTTCGGTTGCCGGCGGTTTGGCCCCGTAAAATTTCTGCAGTTTGCATTTTTGACAAGTTTGGTAGAGATCAATTTCTTTCTTTGGTTTATTCTAGAAAGGAAGCTCATGGGTAGAAATGGGCTGCTGTTGAATCAAAGGGTTTAACCAATATACCCGTCGCCGGTCAAGCGAAGACATCGAACCAATTCTAAACCCCACCACTGCTCTTCTTTGATGGCTGTTGACAAACCTAATCCCAACTTCAGGACAAAACGTCTTTAAATGTCTTTTGTTTAATTAATGAGTGTATTACTGGCTGCTGGACATATTAGTTTTTAACTCGTGAAGCAGCCAGCGTTTAGGAGAAAAGTGATGTTGTGCTGAGGACAAAAAGTTTGACTTTGTGTTTTGTACTTCCAAAATCGTCCTTTTCAGTTGACGTATAATATGATCAAATAGCGGTTGGGGACTATGATCGAACGATGAAGCAGATACTATGACGTAGTTGCATTGTTTTCCCTTTCATGGGTGGATTGGTTAGTAGTATTATGGAGTAGTTTTTTTTTTTTTTTTTTTCATTTCATACGTTAATTCATGCTGGTAAATAGCAACAGCAGGACACTATGTACGCTGTAAATGTCTTGATACTGCGAAACTAAGAGGATGTCATTTCATGAGGACCATTCTTCAACCCACGAAAGTTAGTCTGCCCAGGAAAATATGGAAGAGGCCCCGTTATGTTCTGTAGTTCATTGTGATAAACGACCAGCGAGTACCAGTGGCCCCGTTGCAATCGTAAGATGTCTTGGAAGGTTGCAATCGTAAGATGTCATTGGTCTCACACATGCATCTCTGGAATGGTGTACGTGTGGTATCTTGATCTTTTCTCGACACGCCAAACCAATTTCCATATCGTTACATACTTGCATGAGCCTCAACTACTACTGAAGTAGTTGAGGTAGCATAATCTTGCAGTAGCATTGATTTATAGGGAGGACAAGTGAAGTAGTTATAGTAGCTGGTGGTGATGCTAATGGCTCTTCTCTTGGCATATACTACTAGTATATCTACTTTGGTCAACCTCTAAAGTAAGTGATTCTGTTGTTGTTTCGGAAGAAGTTGCACAGCGTGACTCTGTTTTTGTTGGTGAATATTGCTAGGTCGTGGTGTGTGTAGCTAAGAGTTGTACAGTATGGTGTATCAAGTGGTGATGTTTGAATTGGAATTGAATGGAGTGCTGGATGTGGTGTTATGAACTGGAGAAGCAGGAGGTCGATAACTGTGTGATTAGACAGACGTGCAAGTCCTAAAGCGCATAGTGTCATGGTGTTGGATGAGCACAAGTGTGTTGTTGGACTTTGGAGTTAATTGATGATGGGGCTGTACTGAATGAGCGCTTTCTTAGATATGAGTGGGTGGAGTCATAGGTTTGCGAAATCAATCTGGGTCCGAGTGAATGAAGGTGAAGAGAGGTGGTGTGGGGTGGGGTGGGGTGGTCCTCTTCCTCCTCAAACTTCTCCTGCTTGTTAGTACTGCAGCATGTATAGGTACTCCTGAGTCCTATCCTTTTACATAGCTTTAGGCCGTATTGGTAGATAGCTCCTGAATGCCATTCTGATAGAGCCTCAGCCTCAGCCTCAGCCTCAGCCTGTACTACTCCTCCAAAATTGACATGGTGAGTTTGTCCTGAGAAAATCTTCTCTTTGGATTTGGCTAATTGGCTTCCGTCTCATGGACGTCATTTCCCCGATCGATGAACAAAATCATCAGTCACCACCTCTCTCTGTATCACGTACGTACTCACTCCATCAGCTTCCATGAGTCGTCACAGGACTGCTTGCAGGGGGGGCTCTCCATCATTCTATTTCCGGCCTTTCGTTTTGTGCCTGTGTCGTGGTACCATCAATTTTTCTAAGCGAAGCGTTTATCCTTTCATTTCTAGTTTGATAATACTCGAGTACCATTGCGTTTCATCCGTTACTCTCTGGATTGCTCTTATCCATAAGTTTCATCTGGGTATATTATATTGATAATCCAATAGGAGACTGGCTTCCTGGTTAGGTTTGGATGCTATGTATTGTTATCTTATCTGCATTGAATAGTGTGAGATTAGACAGTGATATAGGATAACGGAAATTTGATGCTCGGCATCATGCAAGGCTGTGTGATGCTGAGCCCTTTCTAAATTTCATCCATCCAACAGATTTAATCACAAGAAATGAAGGGGAAGGGAAGGGTTACACAATCAAACCAAATGAATTAAAACAAAATAGGAAACATCAAGGGGGAGAGAAACAAACAAATTGGCATCCAATTGCAATCGTCTCTTCGAAGCCCTTTAGCACCTCCATCCTTTGGATAAACCCATGAATTTTGATGATTGCAACAAAGTCGTTGGTTTCGATTCTCTGTGTTGTTGTCGGTTTCTTCACTCGTTGTCGTTGTCGGCTTCAACGTCTCTTTCATCATCTTCGGCTTGGTTTCGATAGCCGGCTTCGATTTCCCTTTGTCGTTGTTGGTTTCAATTCTTTGATTCTTTTAGTGAGGGAGAGGGCTCCCTGGGATCCGTGATTTTTCGTTTTTGTTTTTCAGTTTAGTTTAACTACTATCCTTCATTTTTTATGATTAAATCTGAACCATTTCATCGAACTTAACATCATATAAGCTCGTGCAATCCTAAATCCTTTTTTAAAATTGATTCAATCGTTCATATTTAATCAAAAAAAAAAGATGAATGATCAGGATTTTATTTGATTTGGAAAAGGGGGAAAAAATTGACACCTGTATTCGAAACCCTTGAACACCGTATGAAATAGCCCAGCGATTTGGCGACCCATTTTTCTCTACCATTCATCTTCATTAAATCCCATCAATTGCAATAGAACATTAATCGGTCATTGACTTTGATTTCCTATCGTCGTTGGCTAGGATTTCCTATTGTGGTCGTTGACCTCGCGTTCCCGTCGTCGTCGTCCTCGGTTTGTCATGGTCGTTGGTGGCCTCAAGTATCCGTCGTCGTCGTCGGCCTCAATTTGTCATATTCGTTTGCGGCCATGTGTTCCGTCGTCGTCGGCTCGATTCCCCATCTTTCCTGCCGGTAGTTTCCTTCATGGTAGGGCTTGGTTGATGTTGTGGATACAGTATCTTTTCCCTAATTTATCATATTAGATCTTGACCCTTCATTTTTCTTGATTAGATCGATTTTAAAGGAGGCTTAGAATCACACGAGT
Source organism: Drosera capensis (assembly GCA_001925005.1). NCBI lineage: Eukaryota > Viridiplantae > Streptophyta > Magnoliopsida > Caryophyllales > Droseraceae > Drosera > Drosera capensis. The sequence continues at coordinate 60,607 of LIEC01006226.1, forward strand.
TTATGTGATGCTAACATCGAATCCTTTTTTCTTTTTTTCCCATTGTTTTCTCTTATATATAATTCAGGGATTAAGATCAAAAAATAGACTTTTAATGTTTGAAAACACATATTTTTTTTTCTCCCGAAAGAATTGTAATTAGTTGGTTCGACATTAAATTGTTCTTTAAATTTTTGAGAGTGAAAGAAATGAAAAAAAAAAAAAAGAAAGAGAATTAATGTGATATAAAATAAAAATATATGTGTTTTATATTTTGTAGAGAAATTTTTTTCAAATATAATAATATTATAATTTAATTGAAACAATCGATTTGAAAAATATTATAATTTAATTGAAATGAAAAAATTTAAATACGGAGTATAAGATATCAATAGCACCATCAGGAAAATGAAACAAGGAATCTTCCTTTTTCTCTCTCCAATCTAGAGGTACTAGTATTACGTGATTTTGATAATGATTAATTATCTTTTTAAATTGATCTTTACTCTTTACAGCGATCCAGTATTGGATACTAGCACATGGTAGCGTTGCAACGTAAAGGATGACGACAAGGCACACGAGGATGTAAGCTGGATGGACTCCAAGGCACGATGCTTATAAGGGTGGTGACTTCACCATTAAATTCCTACCCACTACTTTTAATAACAATCGTAAATGCATACAGATAGGATGGATTGAGATAATCCTTTGGATTTGGATCATCAATTAAAGTCAAACAGTTTCTAGAAGACCCTTGGAGCTCTTTTCTTTCCCGTGGTACAAAATTTTAGATACTTACTACTTCTAGTGAGTTATAGGGTCTTCGAAAAAAGTACGTGTTTTACGTGTTTTGTGGTAAAAGTATTGTGGCATGTTAGGTAGACAAACCTCAATTGGCGTATCGGTTGCACAGGAGCATCGAATCTTGGATTTGTACATGTAGTTTATAAGTGATTTTTAAAAAAATAATAATTTTGGATTGGTTTTATGAATACCAGTTGATGTCAACATTAAAGTAAAAAGGGATTCTTGGTTTTGCTTTGCGTTAGGCAATGTTGTTGACTTGTCAATTGGACCATATTATTCTCTCCCTCTCATGAAATTATAACGATTTGATTTGATATATATATTTATATATGTGTTAAATTTAGATGAAATGTCTAATTTATCTCTACGAATGTGAGAGAAAAAAAAATAAAAAAATAATGAATTTATTAATATTCAATAAAATAAAAGATAATTTGATTTTGTTAATATAAAAAAATTAATTAATAAATAAAAATTATAATTTAAATAAAATAATTTTAAAAAAAATATTATAATTTGAATAGAGGTAACGACGCCCTTAATGCAAAGTTTATTCAAACCAGGTAGAGAGCTTTGTCCTTTCTATCCAAAATAGACCCGACCCGAGAAATGTGGTAGGACTTCTTGTAAAAGATCTTCTCATTCAAAAGGACAAACTTGAGCTACAAGTACATCTCAACTTTCAATTAATTAGCGTGCTTTTATATCCAACAATTTGTCATACTATTAATGAAGATGTAATAATATGGATTTTATATCCAGCATCAGTTGCAAATAGTTGTACAAGTCATATATAAATTAAATATTGTATTGAGGCTTTTTTTTTTCGCACATATATATATATATCGAATTTGGGTTTTTCATATCTGATGTTATTTCGTTTTCGTATAAGGTTATGTGTACTGATATGAGATACTTGAAAACATGAGTTTGAAGCAAGTGCTTCTACGTGTTGATCTATATAATCTTGCTTGCAATTTTCAAGTGGTCCTTACGAGGGAACGAAATCCAGAGATTTCATCTATGTCTCAATTTGGTGTAAACTTTTGTATTTCAACCTAGCTTGATAGATTCGCTTAGAGTTGGAAAAAATTAAGAGGTTACATTAAAGTCAGGTAGATTCGCTTAGAGTTGGGAAAAAAAAAGAGGTTACATTAAAGTCAGATAGAGTTGGTGACTGGAGTGAAGTTAACAAGATAGCCGTACTGGAAAATGCGGTTGGAGTACCTCCTTTTCATAGAGAGCTATTGGATGAGAATTCTACAGGTAAAATGGATTAGGTTTGGGGAAATCGATATTCCAAAGCTCACCCCTTTATTGTGATAATGATGTTTTGACAATAATAAAGTTTGGTCTATCAAATTACTAACGGTATGATCATATCAACTATGAAATGGATGAGTTATAGAGATTGTTATTGATCATAATAACTTGATGGGTATTACACTACAAAAATCTGTATATATTTGAGACCAAATTTTTCCATTGTTAATGAACAAAATTCGGTCGCAAAGGGTTTTAGCGATAAATTTAGTGACCGAAATATCCATCGCCAAAAGTATCCTCGCAAAAAAGGTTTTTTAACGTCGGATTGACCTTTTCCGTCGCAACATAATTATTTAAAATTAATAATTTTTTTATTTATATGCGACGGAATCTGTCGCAAAATAAAAAATTTAAATTCATTAGTTTCTAAATATTATTTATATTTTAATTTCTGAAAAATAAAAAAATAATATGCGATAGAATTCAAATGCAAAAGTTAAATTAAAATTCATTTTTTTCATTTTCAGCAAAAATTAAACAACTAAATTATTTTTTATTTTATTTTTTATGTATGTGTGCGACTTAAATCCGTCACAAATATGATTTTTTATTTTTTTTATAAAATTAAATAAACTATAACCAATTAGATTACTAATTATTTTATTTAAATTCTTTATGTATTTTGAGACAGAAATCCATCGTAGATTTTTTTTTAATAAAAAACATTTTAAATTATAAAAACTACCTAAAAAACAGATATCTCTTTAGAACCATTACAAATCATTCAAATCCAAACCCAAAATAGTCTCAAATGCATCAAAAAACAAAGAAATTACAAATACTGTAAGATACAGGAATGACCGGCTAAACTATGATGACGTTGCTCCGAAAGACATAAATCATCTTTTAGACCTGGTGGAAATCGTGGCAGATTGCTCCTAGCCTTGACTTGAAAGGTAGAATAAGGGTTGGCGCCCATCTGTCTCGTCAAGGAAACAATCTATGCATGCATCCTGTTCATAATCTGTTGTTGGGTGAGAACGTACGGCTGCAGTGACTGATGCTCCCCGACTCCTGATCCATGTGCAGACTGTGTCTGTCTCCTGAAGATAACAGAGAGCTAGATCTTCGGATAGTATTGGCTCACATATGAGTCAATACCACAGACCCTCCCTTTCGATGTCCCAGTACCCTCGATACACGTCTTGGACGTAGCCGTTGCAAGATGCTACTGAGGAGGCCTTCGGATCCGTGGAGGAATCGACTCGTGACTCAGATATTTGACCGAATCGCTCTAAAAATAAATCGTATAATTTTGCGGTTATTGTGCTTGATTATAAAGACTATATTTAATAATTCTAGAATATGCAGAAGAATATATTAAAAAGAATTATAACCAAAAGTGTGTAGCTGTGTGTCAACCATTGGAATGTCTGCTAGTGACTTCCCTCCTAATATCGCCTCTATCACACTAGGAGTACTCGACTTTTTATGGGTCTAGACGAATAACTTAAACTCCTGTGAAAAGACAAATATTTCAATCATGATTTTTTAAAAATATAAATGATATGAAACAATTTAACCAAAAATTGACTTTTATCATTCTCTCCGCAAATAGTGACTGTAGAGACACAACCCCGAGTGTGATTTGCTTTCCCTTGAAGCCTATTCCTTTAGTTAATCCTGGCTTTCTTTAGAAGAGCATCATCCGTGTTATATCTCTCCGTCAACCGAAACGCAAAATCGACTCTCATTCATGAGACAAGCTCCTCATCTTCCCCACAACCCTGAAACGCCATATGTATCGTGTACACGGAATGACACATCCGGACATGCAACTTCGCCTCCCAACTTGTACGAACTTGGACATCCAAGGACGAATCCCAAGTAAACAAAGGCTGTAAATTATGAAATGAAAAGTTCAAAAATGATATATGGATATAGATCGATAAGACATAAACAAAAAGTATTACAAATAAATGTAAACACACACCAAAAAATATCCGAACATATGATCTCGAACAGCAAGGGAACCTCTCCAAAGTTCATCCATGCATCCTTCCTCCAAATATGTGCTTGAAGAGACCTTGTTCATGAGGAAAAACATCAACCAACATGTCCAGAATTCCCAAACGGTGCAAACCCATCGATGCAAAGTTGTACACGAACATTACGTAACTCCGTTGCAAAGGAGGGAAAAAATTGATCCTAGTGTTTGTATGCCTCGCTGTCAGAAGGGTGTGTCATCATGTCGTTAGATCAACGAGAAGAAGCATGTCTAGTCATGTTCTCACTGGTTGAACTATTGGGATAAAACCGCTATAGTCAGGAGTTATTAGAAAATATCTCAGAACACTCACCCCAGAATGTTTCTTAGATCTCCTCTTCTCCTTATATCAGTCTGAATTACATGTTGAGCATCTTTCCAATCCTGCAACGTCTTTCCAAAAGAGCATATAACCGTTTGGACAATAATCTATCTTTTTCACAAGAAGATGCAACCCTTTCATCAGCGACTTGATGTCGTACATTGCGTCGTTCATGATATTATCTGAAGGGCACACGTTCTTCAACAGCTTATAGATTTCATCAATCGCTCTATGAGGAAGGTTATATTCGCATTTCAGAGTCAAAAGTCTTGAAGCAACAACCAACGGAGTTATTTTGCATCCATCGTACAAGGTAGACTGAGAGACATTAAACATGTCAAAATAGTACTTGGATTCCGGAGGGCGACCCTTGTCATATTCATGTTTATTTGGAGCCTCGGTCTCTTCATAATATTTCGGAGGAAAAGCATCAACCAACATGTCCTCGTAATTGTTCAGAGCCTGAAAACTATTGGACGGTCCAACAACATTTACTTGAGAATCCGCCCCTCATATTTCATCGTGATAAACCTAAACATAATAAT